>NDXZ01003546.1:320-10537 GCA_003055125.1 Paykullia maculata | reverse complement strand
GCGATGGTTAACGCATAAAATGTAACCCGTGGTTAGACTACTGTCTGGTAATGTCACGATGTGACGGTAAAGACATAAATCTATTACACGTACGTATGTAGGTTCTTAGTAAGCATATTTAAAATATCAGAAATAGGAGCAGCTTTATCAGCGCGCTGATCGTGTGAACGCACTGTCAAAAGGTATTAAACGTATTGTTAAAATTTGTCACGACTTAAGAAGGCTTTATATAGTGGATGAGCGTAGTTTCCCCAAAGAGCTGAAGAAGGATCATCGTTGGCACCAATTAAACTCATGACCAATAAAAATCCTATAAATGCATATAGCTCTTCCATTGAAATTAAACGAAACTTACGAGATTTCTCTTTTAAATCTGTTATATAATTTTTCTGGTTGAAGTTTAAGGCTAGTTCATTTCCTTTTTTGTAATTGTGTCTGAGGATTTCACTTTTTATAATTTCTGTAAAAAACTCTTTAAATATTTCCTTAGCTGTCATTACTTTAGTGAATTTGCGATGTGGTCCACCTACATAAGTAATAAATTTGCTGCTCATAACATATGTATGAACATATGTTTGTATATAATACAACCCACCGTTTTTGTGCAAAATATTTTGAGATAAAGTTTTGGCATTTGGTATCTCCTGGGTAAACCATTCAGTTTGGCCATTTGCTATATATTTTGCACACGGGTACCCGGGTACCCTTATCAGGAGTCTACGTACAAAAACGTTGCCAGGACGGTTAGGGATACTGCAGTTTCTTAGTAAAATCAATTATGCTTATAGTTGGTCAGTATGATTCTAGGTCAGAAATCATTTATATCGTTCAAGAAAGAAAAGAGATTTACACAAAACACGAACTAATCACACAAAGTTACAATTAAAGAAAAAAATTATTACTAAGATGAATAAAATTAAGTTTGATGATTATCACATCCATAGTTAAAAAAACTTTGCTCTAAATTAGTTTGTTAAAATTAAAGTTATTAGCAAATATCTGCTTTAAATAAAATTTTTATTTAATTTGTATAAATTTTTCAACAAAAACTTATATTAATTAAATTAATAAAAAATACAAGTGAAGTAAAATCTTGTAAATAATTATTATTTTAATCAAATGAATAAAAATATTGATTGATATGTTAGAAAAACTCCAATTAATATTTTGATTGAATGAATTATATAATTAATTGATTTAGAATACCAAATATATGAACACTTTAAATAAAATAATATAAAACAACCTCATTTAATTTGTTTAATTGAACAGAGGGCAAATTACGGCATTCGATAACGATCGAAAATAAAAAATTCTAATCCTATACCAAATGCACAGAAAACTCGATCGATCGAACAAAATTTCATTCGATATCGAATGCCGTAATTTGCCCCCAGTTTTTGGCTGAAATTTTATTATAACTTATTATAAAAATCTTCTTAGATCCTATTTATTAAAATTAATTTTTCAAAAAGCGATTAAGCGGTATGGGCTTAGGTGGTCTTAATTGAGCAAAAATTTAAGCAAAAACATTTATAAGATGCATAATAAAATCTGATTTCCTTTCAAAAATGTTTATTTAAAGCTACATATTATCTTTTTAATAAGACTAAATAAATTTTAATGAAATTGCAATTAGCTAAGCTTTTTGGTATAGAAAAAGGCAACCCTTCTATGACATCATATAATATATTTAAAACCTAAGACATGCATGGCACTTATTATAACGTCATCATCCACACCAAACACTGGGACAAATAATAGGACAGACAGCCACAATTTCGCAAAAAAAAACTTATTAAATAAAAACCAATAATATATTCTAATAACTGCCAACAATTTGGAAAAAAAAACATAAAAGTTCATACATGTAAATAATCGAGACCATAAGTAATTATTAAGATTAGAATGACATTGTTAAGTTATTACAAGTCAACAAAAAAAATAAAATTTTAGCAACAAAACAGCGGCAGCAATTACAAAATATCAATGTGTATGCATATGGTCAATAAGAGAAAAAAAAGGTTCTATAAACTTCATACACTCGTAAGTTTAAGCACATATGCGAATTGTGAAATATTCATATTGAAGGCTGTTCGATTATCTAATATTGGTGCTGTGCACTGTGCGGTTGCTGTTGCTTTTGCTGTAGCTTAAAAAAGGTTTTCTTTGTACTAGTAATAATTATTTATTTCTATGTATTTTTGTAAAACTTTTAAGCAAAAGGTGTGATTAAATATTATATTAATTTATTTATTTATTTTTTTCTTCTTAAGCTTTATGTTAAGCTCATAAATATTCATAAGTTTAGTTAAGTTTAAAAAAAAAAAAATATTACGGCAAATTATATGTTACAAAGTTGAGTGCAGTATTTTGATAATAAATGACAAGTCCATTAATTTTCATTTTCTTAAAAGAAGATTTATAGGTGTCTTCAAAAATGAGGTCATAATTTAAAGGTCATCTACAATGTATGAAAGGAGGAAGAATGTTGTATGTATGACTAAACGTAGATTATAAATAGAGGATTTGAAGAACGTCTATATTTTTTTTTTTTTGTTTTCATAAAAAGAAGCAAAAAATTCTATAGAATGTTTTCTAAAAATATTGTCTTAATAAAGATGTTAAAAAAACAAAGAACGATATAAAAATCTAGAAAAAATTAGAAATTTAGGTCGCTTACACAAAATAGAACTACTGCCTAGCTGGAACTAAGTAATTTGATTAACCTTTATGTCAACAGCAGCATACCCGGGTATGTTTTGCGTTTTAAAACAGCTATATCTTAGGAAGTAGCAATCGGATTGATCTAAGATTTCATGATATCCTTAACAAAAGTGTTTTAAACCATAATCTCATGTTTGAGTGGAACTGGACAACTTAAGCTAGAGATATGGCCACTTTTCAATTTATACCCCTTACGTCAACAGCAGCATATCCGGGTGCATTAAAATATTTCCTAAAATTAATATTTATAAAATTATTAAAGTATTAATAAAATAGGACATAAAAAATTTTAAAAATTGTGATTATTTTGAAAATTTTTGAATGCAATCAATAGAATGTGATGCACACACAATGCAGTTACCTTTTGTGGGGCGATGTTTTGTACAACTGTAGAAGGTAGGTAGGTAGGTCGATAGAAAGAGCCTCGGAAGGCCTCATGTTTCTTAGGGCATACACTTAAGCCCGCGGTCGGCTTGTTGTGCACTTCGTGGGGTGGGAAAAAGAAGAAAAAAGGAAGAAAAAGTAAAAATAGAAGAGTGAAAAAAGATCGAGAAAAATCGCACTGCTCTAAGGAATTCGGTCATTAAAACGAATTTCCTCAGTACAAATGTAGAAATGACCCTTTGGTTTTATTCTACGAGTGTTGTCACATTCTTCCTCGCCTCTTACTGCAGCATTGATTCTTTCAAAGGACCAGCTTTATGGCCTCAATGGCATTCCGTGTGGAGAATATTCTAGCAATGTGGTTATTCTTGGCTTTAACTTCTACTTGTTGAACCAGTTGTCCGCTAAGTTTGTGAAGAAGGATCGAGCATATTTGTACTTTATGGGGTCGTATAAAGTACAAACAAAATGACAAGCTTATATATATATATACCCTTGCCACCTGTGGCGAAGGGTATAAAAACAATCCCGTACAAAATAAATGTGCATACCCGGGTATGCTGCTCTTGATGTACGTATAATTTTTTTGCTGTAGACATAAAGATTAAACAAATATTGTGATTCAAGCATTTATTTATTTATTGTTCAGTATTGTTCCTAAAGGATTTACTGATACTAAGAATTACAAAATCAATATATTTTTTATCAAATTAAACAATCGAACAAATGTTTTTTTTTACTAAACAAGAAGTTGTTTTAAGTATTTATAAACAACAACAAGCAGAATATAGAGCATTAAAAATGTAAATAACAACAGTGATGTCGATCTATATTTGAGCAAACAATTTGATTTGTTTTCTATTAGATAACGAACCATTGGCCTTTTAAAGGATGTAATATGTTTTTGAAAAATTGCATAAATAAACATTTCTTTATGTGTTAATATAACAAACAAAAATATACGAAATTTTTCAAGAAAGTCTTACTTGATTTCCTAATGGTTAATTATGGTTAGCTTTATTTCGAAGGGCAACTTATTTTTCATATGAGTGCTGGTTCAATACCACGTCCTCGCATTGACATGGTTAGAGGGATCATATAAAGAATCCAAGTGACCATATTATGCTGAAATAGTTTGTGATCATTTGTTATTTGTGTTTACTTTTCTAAACATTCTGCAAAATATTTTTATACCATACACGTATCTATTTAAAAATCATCATTTAACACTGCCATTAAAGAAATATTAATTAATAATTAATGTAATGGGGTAAAATTTTTTCTTCATTTTTTAATAATTAAATAGAAAAATATATGTAGTTGTTGAATTATATCTGATCTTTATTTATATTAGTTATAAAATCTCTATCATGAAAAATCCAATTTATTTATTTCTTAAAGTTCTCGCTTTTGAAAACGTTTTTTTTCTTCAAATTTTTTATTTTTATAAAATTTTTCTTTACTATTCTGTTAGACAAATCAACAGAAGGGTGCTTCTAATTCGTTCCCAACTTTTCTTCATTTTGTTTTAACACTTTATTTTATGACATTTCGTTGCTTCAAAGAAAATAGTTCAATCTTACACAGGGCATGAAAATCTTGTTGCTAAAATTATTAAAACTAGTGAACACGCAAAATTAAGATCAATGATCTTTATTTTGTTTAACAAATTTCAAATCATATTTGCATATTGTATAAATGCTTAAAATAGCCTTAAGATAATGAATGACATGATAGATGAAAACCACAAACATAAGATACATAGAAATACGCAAAAATGACATACAGACATAACACCATGAAAACAGTTTATACGTGAAGATTTCTTCCAAGTCAAAATCCACAAATTGGCTTAAGGCCATCTTTGATTTTTTTAAAGGAAAATAGCTAAACTTATTTCCATATAAATACATACTTACTTACATATGAACATGCGTCTATTGGAATGTACCGACAAACATATTTTTCTTAAATTATATACATATGAAAGAGTGATTAGTATTTGACCATAAAATATTTACATGAGTGATATTAGATTTCATCAAAAAATAAAACACAAAAAAGTTTTTTTCCACCATAATTTTAGCTTTAAAAAAATATTTGATTTTAAAACTGGTTCGTGTTTAAGCAGTATTTGTCATTATTATTGACATTGATTAATTTTATTATAATTAATTTTTTTTATTTGTGTTTTAAAAAAACAATATTTTTTTAGAAATAATTTATGAGAATATTTAATCTATTTTTATAGTCTATGTCATCTTCTTATTATTTCTAAAATATATGTGAAATCAACAAATTAAAAGACGATATTTAAAAAAAAAAAAACATTTCAATAAACCAGTTGTTAATCGTATTCCGAATACTATTTTCAGAATTCAAAATTTATTGTACTTTTGATGAATTCTAGTTCCACAGAAAATCTTTTGACTCTATGATGATTTTGAAGGTAAATTTTGGCCATTTTGTCAAAAGGTTATTTTAAAGAATTCATTAACTTTTCAGATTTCTTTTTAAAATTGTTATAGATTTGTATTGTTTGGAATGTGTATCTAAGGATTAACCTTTATAATTTATAAATACATATAAACATATGTATGTATGTAAGTAAGTTGCTCCACTCACATACAATTTTGATCTCATTTAACTAGCTTCACTTCACAGTGGGCCAGCTGTTCGCTAATAAACATGTTCGTTGGCATGATTTGTAGCATGACTCAACATTAGCCCTTTTCATTCAATTTCTTATGTTGGTAAAAAAACATGCGTGGGAATTTTTTGTTAGAAAAAAAAAACACCTCATTTAACTGATTTTATTATATCGTTTGGATTTGTTTGACTACAGCCCTCAATTTCTAAAACAATAACAGGTAATCAATTAAAAAACTAACAAATATTGAAACATAAATACTTTTTTGTAAAATTCTTTTACAGGCATAAAACAAACATGATTAAGTTGTAGAAAAAAACTAACCCAGTGTTAGGAAATATTGCTATACATTTAAGAAATAAATATAATATTGAAATCAACTCCATAATTTAGAAAGTAAGTTTTTGTAGGGATTTTAATAAAAAAAAATCTTTTTATGACGATTTATAATAAAGTATAAAAATCACGAATTATTTGTCGAAAAAATTGGTTTATGATGATTTTACAAAAAATATACACAAAGAATAATCAATTATTTTGTACATTTTTTAAAAATATGTAACAAACATTTAAAACGTAAGCATTTTGGGAGGTCAACAAAAGGTCATCAAAAAGTAACTAAAGAAACAGTGCGAGAGGAATATATTTCTTTAAATATGTAATATAATAAAATATACATTTAAATGTTATGTTTTCCAGGCAATATAACATTTGTAGTTTTATGGAAAATATTTCTTTGCAAAAAATTTTTCATGCTTAAAAAATTTTAGTTTTGCTAAATAAATTCGATTCATAGGAAATTAAGAAGAAAAATTATCGGTTTAAAAATAAGGGATTAAATTTTTTCTAAAAACGAAAAAAAGTTTTTTATAAAATTTTTGTTGAAAAAATCCTTAAGAAAATGTTTCTTAGGTTGCAAAGGTGGTCGCAAAAAAAATCAGCTAAACAAAAATTTTAAATAAAAATCACTTAAAAAAGACGATACAGAATTTAAATATTTTTTTAAAACTTTTTTAGTTCTTTATGTTTGATTCTCGCAACCATATATATGATCAAGGTATTGACGTAAATATGACTACAACAATATTATGATTGTGGAAATCATAAAATGATTGCAGTAATCATAGAATTTTAAAATTGTCTGTAATTATATTACCGTAACCATACTCAACCATGTTTTTTTTTTTGTTTGTCATGTTTACATATATATTTTTGAAAACNATGTTTTTTTTTTTTTGTTTGTCATGTTTACATATATATTTTTGAAAACACAACTCCTTTTTTCCACACACTTTTAGAAAATTTTTACTTATTCAATTCTTTATTTTTAAAGAGGCTGAAGCAAAAGTGTCGATTTTCCTTAAGAAAAAAAACTATTTACAAATAACCAAAAAAAAAGAAGTCTTTTGTCTGAAACCAACTTTAGCTGATCTTCTAATGTTACCTATTGCCAATTTTTCATTAAGTCATTTTGCTGGCAGACATATTTTAGTCGTCCAGTAACCGAAATGCAGCAGCAGCTTTTTATTTATTAAAAATAAGTGAAATTGTAACAACTCTGCCTGCCATTACTACTTTACATTTTTTGGACTCTGGTTTGCATGTTATTCTCACAACTTTTTAAACTTAAATAGTATTTAATAGTGTTTTTGACGTAAGAATGTCAATAATGTCAACACAGAAAAAAATATCGAATAATCAAATTTATGGTTTAACAAATGTTTTGTTAATACAACTAAAAATGTTGTTGGTATTTAAACAAAAAAACAAAAGATATCAATATTTAAAACAATAATTTTTTGGAAATTTGGAAAATTACAAAATAAACAAACGAAAAATTGTTTTCATGTGCCGGCGTAGTGTAGTGGTTAAAGTGTTTGCCTACAAAACCAAGCACCTCAGGATCAAATCCCAGTGAAGACAAACAAATTTCATCATGGTTTTCAAGTTTTAATTAATAAGTGGAAAAATGGAAAAAGATAAAAACATCTAGGAATGCCAGCAGCGCACCTCTTGGGAACATATTAGGAAGGAGGTCATGCAGCGCCACGCCACCTCTTGGGAACATAAAATTTAACAATTTGTTTTGTTAATATGCAAATAATTTTGTTGACTTGACTGTTACAAACAATCAACTTGCAAATGTCGTTATTGCATTAACAAATTCTATTGTTGGTTGAGTTTTAATTAAACTTCTAATTGTATTTACAAAAAAATTAATTGTATTTACAGCACTTTTTTTTGCTGTGAATGAATGGCATGCAGGCATGGCATAATCGTCTCCAAATGCAACAAGATTCAAGAATATATATAAGTATGTAATTAATCAGACAGAACTGCATACTTATAGATACATAAATATGTATCCTGTTTACTTCTGGATATGTGGCCTCTTTCATTACTAGGGGTGATGTTGTGTATGAAAGTTCTAACAATAAAATTAACAATTTATGATTTTGTTGTTCATTTCTAAAAACCCAATGAACCTCAAATTCAATTTATCAAAACTTTTTATATATTGGGCTAATTTTCTTATTTAAACACAGTTCTCTATCATTGGCATTCTTTAAAAATAAAACGCCCGAAAAAAAGCAATCCATCATATTTACTTAATAATTGATGTTTAAATGATGAAAAATCATATTTTTTTAATTCTTTTTGCAATCCAATTTAGTCTTTTGTTGCGCTTTGTTGCTTAAAGTTCAATTTTCGATATTGATTGACAACAAATCAAACAACGGCAACGAACAATCAAATCAAACTGGTATAAAAGAAGTGTGAAATAACTTTCATTCACTTCGAACGGTTTTATGGATGATGTTGGTTGTTTGGATGATGGGTTTTCCTGTTTGGTGTTTCTGTTGCTTTTTAGGTTTTAATAAATGTTGTCAATTTAAAGTAATTTCCGCCTTTGATTGCATTTTTTTCCAATTCCAATTTGCTTTTATGTGCTTATATCTCTCACTATCTGTCTCTGGGGGCCTAAATGTGAGTGCGAGATGAAGAGTGTTGTTGATGTTTTTTTTTTTTTGCTGTAAAACCTTTTGTGGATAACGAGGAAAAAAGGATGTTCTTCTTTTATTGTCTACATTAACTTTTGTACATATGAATGTTTTAACTGAAATGCATTTATAATGTCAGTTACTTTTCTCTCTTTTTCTTTTAACAAATTGTCTACATGTTTTGTTAGTTGTTGTCTGTTGTAGGCTTTTGATTTCGTTTTTTGTTATAAATTAGCTCAAGTGTATGCTTATCATTTCAACAAGACTACAAAACGATCAATCAATATCATTATTGAAAGCGGAGTTACAAAAAGTGTTATGCATTTAAGCAAAGAATTTAGATTATCTGTTGTTGTTGTTATTGTTGCAGTTGTCATTGTTAAGGTTGGAAAAAAAACATTAAAGGTAATCTTTTATAAGTTGGGAATTTCATGATAATTCTTTCTAGAAAGAACGATTTTTTTTCATATATCATATTAAAGTGATAAAATTCTGGTTTTTAAAATTTTTTTTTAAACACAATTTAAACAATTGTAATTAATATTTAGCAATTCAAAAATAATAAACTTAACTAAAATAGATATGTATAACATTATTGTGATTGAAAAAAAATTTATTAAATTATATTAAAAGAAAAGTTATCTCAATATAGATTTGGAATTATAGGAAGGAAACAATTAATCCTTTTGTTTATTCTTATTTTACAACTTGTAAAATATCACGAAAATTCATTTATTTATTCTTATGAATATCTATTTGTTTGATCCCAAAACTTCGTGCCCCTTAAACACATTCCTTATTTACGGGGTAAATATGTGCTCAAAACAATTGTCCTACAAATTATGACAATTCATCATAAACTATTGTTTAGCCTAAATTTCGAAGTGATCACAAACTGATCTAAAATATTAATTTCGGTTCTTTTGTCTACCAGCATGAGCTTGTTGTTTGTATTTTTTCACAGCTTTTCTTTTTTCCCTTTTTGCGAACTGACAAATTTCCAATAAAAACACTTTAACCCACAGGGGACTAAAGTAAAACGAACTGTTTCTAAAAAAAAAAAATTGCAAAAAAAATGATTGATTATTTGTTGACCAAATAGCTCAACAAAGATTTTGTTAAGACGAGGAACAGTTAAGCCATTTAATAAAGAAATTTGCCAAATCATGCCTAAAATAATGAAAAACTATAAACTGGACTAAACGAAAAAGTCAAATACATTAGAGGAGTTTAGAAAATAAAAACAGAGGAAGAAAGATTTGTAACGAATAATTTTTAAGGGAGGAATAGACAACACAACATACTACATATGTATGCAATATTTGTATGTAGTTTTCCAAAAATCGAAATGAAATGTTCAACAAAATTAACATTTGTTAAAGATAATCCTTAGAAAGGCCAACAGTGGGCGTTGATATGTAAAATATTTCTTTTATTGGTTTTCTAACAATTTT
>NDXZ01003542.1:0-11853 GCA_003055125.1 Paykullia maculata | reverse complement strand
AAAAAAAAAAACAAATTAAGTATAGACTGAGTATTGCAACTTAATTTAGTTAATTTCTTTTTACATAGACTTAAAAATAAATGGAATTATTATTGGGTAGGGTGAAATGTACTTGTTGTTTAATTTTAGTTTTTTTTATATCGAAAAAAGAATCGATAGAACGCTTTTTAAGCAAGTGCCATAAGATAGACGCTTTAATATCAAGTCACTAACCGGACCTAATAAAAACCAACAGGGTTTGTCACTCTTTTGCAATATTTTCGAAATTTCAGCTAAAAAATTTATATTTTCAGACGCATGGAAGTTCATCACTTTTGTGTCTCAAAAGGTTATTTCAAGCCGTTTGTAATAATTCAAGGTTGGCGTTACAAAAATAAACACAAAAACATAATGCTTAAAATTAGTGTTGGTGTAGGATAAATAAAATTCTATAAACAGGATTTTCTATGAAAAAAAAAATTAAGGGAAAATTTTTTCTTATGATTATTAAAATTGTCTATTTATAGAGAATCAATCTTTTTCCCTTACCTTTAAAAACAAACTAAAAATATTCCCTTATTGTTTATGGTACTATTATGGCACTTACTTTTCATAACAAATATCCAAACAAAATCTTACTTCCTTTGTCTCTCTCATCGTTCGTCCATATGTTTTCCATTAAGAGTTTGAATTATATTCAAATCTTTTAGCGAACAAAAACCAAAACAACAACAAGACGAGAAATATGTATAACCTTCCTACAACTAAGAACATGTTATGTTGTTATTGTACTGGCACTCATCACTGGCGCAACATTTTACTTGTTATGCTAAGCGTTGACATGAGCAACACAAACATTATCATTAACAGTGTCACATGTGGCATAATGAGACACGTTGATGTTGCCCTAAATGGTTGCTTATTGCTTTGCTGCCTGCCTGGATGACTAGATATGAAGATGCCTTTAGCCGCATGAATGAGTGGATGGGCGGCATAAAGAATGCTGAAATAAATAAGAGCAAATTGAGTAAATGAATGAGTTGCTGTCGCAGGTTTTATTATTAAAATTACAGGAAAGGTTTTATTATTAAAATTACACAAAAGTAGGAACTAGAAACGAAGGTTTGAAGTAAATTTTGAGAATATTTACGAGTAAAGTTTTGAATTTAAAAACAGGTTCTTAACTCATACCTTTGTATTTAGTTATTATATATCCAAAGTTCTTATTAAAGCCTTTCATGGTTTTAACTGTTTTTGCACGTAAATGGTCTTGATGAGGTGTTGTATTCCAAACATCATACATACTTAAGTAGTTTCTTATATCTTTATGGAAAAACAGTATCTAAATTTAAAAGTAACTATAAAGGAAAATGTTTGCTCTATTTATGCAGTTAAGTGATGTGAATTAAGTATCATGCAGAAACACAATTTATGAGGGAATATTACCACATTCCTACTGACTAAATCTTCGATTATAATTTAAACAATATGGGGGTCTTTTGCATTGCTTTCTTCAGGCATTTCTTCTTCATAGGATAGAAGAATTTAGATTGCAGCAGAGTTAAATGCAAATTTCAATTGTACTGCAAATTCTGGAACAGAAATATATAAAAAGCGAATGATATTATATTATTTTATGAATGCTATAGGAAGCCTCTTAAATTCTGAGTAAATTCTCAAATATTATTTGATCTAAAATTTTGCAAAATTAATTCAACATTTCATCACTTTGAAATTAATACACTAAAGTACTTCTTTGATGTTACATTCTTATTTAACTGATAAAATAATGGCTTAACATTTTGTTTAAGCGCTCATTCAGACACATGTGAAAAACATCATCATCGTCACATGCTGTAAATGTTTATTTTTTAAATTTCTTTGTATCTTTCATCATACAAAAAAGGGGGAGAAAGACATTTTTGGCCCCTTAAGGTCGTTTCATGGTCGGTCTTTGATTTGTTTTTTCTGCTGGCTCATTAAGTAGTGGGGTTAGCATTAGTGCATTGAAATGATTTCAAAAGTTGTAACTTGCATACACACAGACTTAAGTTATGGTCACATTATTAAAATATTTGACGACAAAGACGTAACCACTATAAGGTATATTTTTTATTTACTTTATTGATTTGGAAATGTATTTTTAACATTTTGAAAATCTCAATATATATTTAATTAATTTATTTGACCATGTTTGTTCCTTAAAAAACTCCTTTTTGCTTTAAATAGTGATGACACTTTTTTTTTGATCAAATATTTGACTAATATGACCTTAGCTTTAGTACATCACAACACCTCTTTATAAGTTAAAATATTTCTTTCATATATTTTTATGTGGTTTTTAAATTGTTTTTTCTTATAGCAGAATTTAGTATTATTTTTAAGCAAATGTCATCATAAAAATAGTTCCGATTATCTATAGAATTTCATTTAAAAACATCTTTAGTTAAAAACTTTTGAAAAGCATTGGTTTAATTATACAAGCAACATTATTATTATTAATTTTCTTATTATACCCTTCACCTAAGGTGACACGGGTATATAAAGTTTGTCATTCCGTTTGTAATTTCTACACTATTCATTTGCGACCCCATAAAGTATATATATTCTGAATCCTTATAGATAGGGAAGTCGATTGAGCCATGCCCGTCTGTCTGTCCGTCTGTTGAAATCAAGTTTTCTCAGCACTCCAATGTCGTACGAACGCGATTGTGGTATCAAACAATCAGAAATTCTCCTTAACTAACCGAGATATAAGCCAAAAACTACGACTACCGTCTACTGAAATCAAGTTTTCTCAGCCCCCCGATGTTGTACGGGCGCGTTATTGGTATCAAACAATTAGAAATTAGACTTGCCTTTTGAGAAATAAAACAAAAATTTTTCGAGATATCGGCAAAAAAAATTTTTTTTTTCGAGATATCGGCAAAAAAAAAAAATTTTTTTTACGTCAATACACGTAGTGAAGGGTATATAAGATTTGGCACAGCCAAATATAGCACTCTTTCTTGTTTATTTTTAGTTTGTTTTATTTTCATAGAGGGAAAACATTCAAGGTTAGTGACATTTTAATATGTGTGTTCCATAACTAATGAAGTATTTATTTGTAAATAACGGAAACTGTTTTATTGAAGTTTTATTAGCTTGTTTTTGAGCGTGCGTTGCCGATTCAAAAGAAAACAGCTCTTTACTTCAAGTGTTTATACAGTCGAATCTCGATAATTTGAATTTCAAGGGACCAGAGAAAAAGTTCAAATAATCGAGATTTTCATATTAACGAGAGTTCAAAATATCAAGAGGGAGATAGAATAAAATTCAAATTAACACGAGTTTCAAATTATAGACAAAACTTCAAATCATGGAACGTTGGCGGGCAAGATGCCATTTATATAGAGCTAAAATAAATGATTATTTTATTTATTTTATATGTATGTATTATTTTGCATAAAGCACAGCATATTTATAAATTCAAATTATAGAGCGTAGAGCCAAAAAATTCAAATTATAGCGCGTCGGCGATCAATATGGCATTCAAATAATTTCAAATTAACGAGGGGACCAAATTACATAGATTTTGTTTAATTTATTGAATGTTTTTCAAGGGACCTGGAATACAGTTCAAACAGTTCTATTATAGAAAAATTTTTTAAATTTCCTTTAAAAAAAATTTTAAAAAACTTTCGAGATTTTCTTTTAATATTTTATATAAGAGCATTTAAGAATAAATTCCACAGGGAGGATAATGACAAGGGGATTTTAATAGTCTTTAATTTATTTATTTTGAATACAATTCATTTGTTTAAACTTTACTTCATAATTTAGTTGTTAGTCACTTAATTTAGACGTGAAAAATAACGTCGCCTAAGTTACGGCCATTATTAGCTTCGCATTTTCACGCTCTTTCCAAAAAGTTCTCTATTAGTTTTTTGAATATTTCAAAAGCTATCGCTAGAAAATCTTCTACTTGAATATTATTTTTTGGTTGGAGTAAGCTCTGAGGCTTATTAAAGTAGACAAGGTTTTTCCAATATCCCTACAGAAAAAAAAATCGGGAACGGTTGAATCCGGTGATCACGGTGGCCAATCAATATCCTTGCCTCTTGGAATATTGCGTTCAAACAGTTGAGCGTCAGTTTTCAAAATTAAATTCAATTATTTTAGTTCATTGTTCAGCAATCAATTCGATTGCTTAAGTCTTGTTTACAACAATCTAAAAAAACTTTTGTAAATCAGATTGTAATAATGAAGTTATAGACAGTTTAAGCCACTGATTTTTTTTTGGAAAACCCTGTACAACTTATGGTTGAAACACAACTGGGACGAACGACGTATTTTTCGTTGCGAATATTCGTCGTAGAAAATAAAACACATTTGTGTATATGAAAATGCACACAATCAGTGCGTCGACTAAAATTCGTTATGCGTAACGAACTTGAAATAGGTTTATTTCTATTTCTTACGCCGACGAACGACGAATAATTTGGTACAGAGTGACCATTTTTTTCATTTCTTTTTATTTTGTTATTAAATAATGTTACTTTATGCTTTAAGAGTTGTTTTCCTTTTTTATTTGTAGCATGAAATACAGTTAACGTTTTTTTAGATATATATATATATATTTAAAAGTTTTTATTATTAATATTATTTTTTGTCAAATAGTGCTTCTTTTTTAAGATATACATATGGTCACTCGTATACAGCTGTTTTCGTCGTTCTAAATGTGTTTTAATTGATGAATTTACGCAACGAATTTTAACAGACGAATTCGTCGTTCATCCCAGTTGTGTTTACACCATTAAAAAAAAAAAACGAATGAAAAATTTTTTTTTATAAATTATTAATTTGTTTCAAGGTTTGATGATCTGATAATTACGGCACAATAAACAATGGCCCCAATAAAAAATCGCCCCAATGTAAAAATTAAAAATGGCCCCAATGTTTTTACATTGAAAACAACAACACAAAAGTGTTGTTATAATTTTGGGGCCATTTTTCATATTTAAATTTTTGGATACTATGGAAAATTAAAAAATGACCCAAAAGTTGAAAATGAAAAATGGCCCCAAAAAACAGAAAAAATTGCCCCAAATTTTTTTTATGAATTTACAAGGAGAGGAAAAATGGCCCCATAATCAATAATAAAAAATGGCCCAGTTTTTTAAATTGAAAATAACACGAAAGCTCGTTTTTTTCATTTTCATTTTTCAACTTTGGGGCCATTTTTCCTTTCCTTGTAAATTCATACAAAATTTCTGGGGCCATTTTTCATTTTGCCAATGTTTTTAGAATTTTTTGGGGCAATTTTTCGTTTTTGATTTTTGGGCCATTTTTCATGGTGCCGATATTTACATATAACTTTTCAATAAATTCTTATTTGTAATTGGTTTATGGTGTTCAAGAACAAAAATTAAAGATTTGAAATAATGGAATTAATTTGTTTAGGAAATAAAATCTCATTTTTAAATATTTTTCAACAAATTCTCTCTACACACAAAAAAAAAACATGGTTGAGTATGGTTACGGTAATATGATCACAGACAATTTTAAAATTATATGATTACTGAAATAATTATATGATTGCCACAACCATAATATGGTTGTAGTCATATTTTACGTCAATACCATGATCATATTATGGTTGCGAGAATCACTATATGGTTGTGAGAATCATTATATGATTGTATATAAACTATAAACATGGTTGCGGATAATCATATATATGATGCTTTTAGAATATATGATAACCATAATCAAAGAGCATCACTTATATGATTATCCGTAACCATGTTTATAGTTTATATACAATCATATGATGATTCTCACAACCATATAATGATTCTCGCAACCATAATAATATTGATGCAAAATATGACTACAACCATATTATGGTTGTGGCAATCATATAATGATTTCAGTAAACATAGAATTTTAAAATTGTCTGTGATCATATTACCGTAACCATACTTAACCATGTTTTTTCTTTGCGTGTACTCAGAAACTTTTTCCTAAATTTGATATTCAAAATATTTAACTGTAATTTAAACTTATCATCATTTCATCTTTTTAAAATGCCTGTTAAATTTAGTGAAATTTATTTTAGATACTAAAAAGTAATCATAGATTATATCTAAGCGGCTTAATTTAGAAATTGAGACATATTTTCTTTGAAAAAGGTTAAAAAGCAAGTTATGGGAAAAACGTTTTGCAGACGATTTATAAATCAATACATTAAACCGTTTAACCATACACTACTATTAACAAGCACCATTTTCCCACCAAAATCGTTTGTTGGGAAAATATTACAAAATATTTGCGCTCCCCCCAACAATAAAAGCGATAAACATACATGCGATTATTTAAAACGGGGTGTTTATGACTTTTTCCGAAAAGTACAAAGAAAAACCAAGAGAGAAAAGAAAATATCCTATCATATCCTTATTATAATTTAATATCATTTATTATGTATGAGTTTTACATTACATTACCCCCGAGATCATTACCAAGTGACATTACATTTTTCTGCACAACATGTGCTGTTGCTGCTATTAACTGCGACTGCTTATTATTATAATTTGTCTGTCTTTTTTGTCTCGTCGTTTGGTCGATTGTTGTTGTTGTTGTTGTTTTTATTATTTTTATTTGTAGTTGTCGTTTGCTGGCAATTAAAGAACATCAATTACATGATTTTCCATATCAATCCCAATGAAAACATGATGAATTTAATTCAAAGTAAATTTTAATGTTTAAGCGGATATGAATATTACGACAACAACATTATGGTGTACATACATATATGTGTAATAATAATGACAACAACAGCAGCAAAAACAAAAGACTGAACAATATTAAAATATAAAAGAAAAATTTTAACTAGTCATGGTTGCCGCCTGTCATTTTTAATAACACGATGGTGCAACCAAACCAACAGCTGTGTCAAAGTTGAAAAATACTCTTTACTGCTTTATATAAAGGGATTAGACAAATATTTTTGGTGCATAATTTGAGTGACTAGACTCTCTATTGGATTTTTAAAGCCTTTACGTTTGATGTAAAAATCCGATCACTTTTGCTTTCTATAGCCAAAAACTAGTAGCGACATAATAATCTTGATTGTTTTTCGGTTGTATCTCAGCTGATAATTTTCAATATTTTTCAAACTATATCCTAAATAAATATAGGTCTAAAACCTGAATACATTATTAATGTAAAATATTTAAAAAAAATTTATTTTAACCGACTTCCTATTAAAACTACTAACTATTACATATAACCCAACCACATTATATATTAAATTACAAAAACCAACAAAAAATTTTAAGAAAACCCTAACGAAACTGCAAAGGAACGTGGACAAAAAATAAAAAAATTACAGGGGTTGAATGAACATTTAAAATATCGCAGTCATACTACTGTATTGCGAGTGTGAGGAAAAATTGCATGCAACATTTATTGTTGTATTATTAAGATACAATTTTCGTTCGTTAACGAAAAACCATATCATATCAGCGTTTTCATTCTTTGTAGTCTTCGTCAACGTATTTATTTATTCTCTTTGTGTGTGCAAGTAAGTGAATTACTTACATAAAAGCGGGAGGATTTTAAATAAAAATGTAATTTCTTATGTATGTACATATGTTTGTACATACACTTGCACACAAAAGAAAAGCCCATGTTTTCTACCAAAAACAAAAATAATCTTATTTACGTACATTCTTTCATATGGTACCCAGAACATGAACAATAATATAACATCAATTAAAGCATTACAATGTCATAATCAAAATGACAAATAAAATTACATTTGATGAGAACTTGACAGCCGTTTTAAACATTTTCCTCTGTTTTCATTTACACATACATACATACATATATGCTTACACACATTTGTACATTTTGTTAACGTTTTGCTTTTGTATTATTTATTATAATCATTTACATACATACATATGGATGTATGTATGTACGTACACTCGTATATTGCCTATTACTTTGTTAACGATTTTCCCTTATACTTTCATTGCTGTACTCGCTTATCTTTCGGTTTGACATGAAGGGTAAGCTTTAACTGTCAAAAATATGAGTTTAATAACCTGTTTATGCTAGACGAACAAGTAACGAAAGACACGGAAACGGAAATACACTTTTTGTGAGTGATATTAATGGAAATTTGTTTAAGCAACCAAACGAGATGGCACGATAAATATTTAACTATGCCTGAGAGATTTTATTACTATGTATTTATTATTAAACCGGGAATTGTCAGAAAAACATTTCCACCGTATTTTCATTTTTCCTTTAAAAGATCATTCTTGATAAATTTTCTGTTTTTAGAATTATTTAATTTAATTTTTATTTATAGAAGCTTATCTTAATATAAACACTCTACTTATAAAAATTTTTTAGATAATTTTATTAACATATATTTGACAACTTTTATGAGACAAAAGAATTGATATTGAGAAGTTGTAAGCAAAGCATTAGTTAATATCAAAAGGCAAATGGGTGACATACAAAAAATTTCAATCGCACCTTACGCATTATGGCTCAAGTTCACTTTTTAATGATAAAACCGTAGCTGGTTTCGAAAATATGTTCTTGATGGTAAGCTTTTACCAAATCAATCTTGCTGAATATATTCTTACCACTTAGCATGTACCCAAAATCAGGAATGTGGGTCACTCGATAGTGGTCTGGAACAGTAACTGCATTAAGGCGACAATAATCGCCACATGAAAGCCATTCTCCATTTGATTTTAACACAAGATGAAGAGGACTCGCCCAGCAACATTTTGATGGTCTAGATATGCCTTGTTTGACCATTTTCTCAAATTCTTTTTTAACAATTTGCAATTTTTCAGGGGATAACCTGCGTGCTTTAGCAAACGGAATGTTTGAAATCTTTCTTAAATGATTACACTTTTGTCAAATCAGGATATTCACGAAGCAATGTAGAAAAATATGAGTTCTCTTGTATTGATTTTATAGTAAATGGAATAGCTTCTGCATATAAAATTTCTTTGCTTTCCGACTGTAAAAAATTATTAATAAGTTGATTGTGTTTTAGAAAATCGGAACCAATTATTGGCTTCGAAACATCAGCCAGAATAAAAGTCCACCGAAAGTTTCTTTTTAGGCCCATATCCATAATAAGAGTTTTTTTTACCAAATGTTTTGATAGTAGATTTATTTGCCGCAATTAATTTTAATGGAGCACGTTTTTGTTTTCGTTGAGAACAAGGGTCAGGAAATACGGAAACGTCAGCGCCAGTATCGACAAGAAATTTTATATTAGAAATACGGTCTTGCAGAAAGAGGCGACAAATTTCTCGGCTTACCCCGTCTGTCACCGTAGACGAGGAGCCTATTAATTTTCCGAAGGATTTGAATTTGTGGTGGAGAATGTACATGGCTGTACACATTTTATAGTTTTCTTGCCGAATTTAAAATGATACCAGCAGTACGGTTTGTCTTTCTTACCTGAAGATGGATCTATTTTGCATAAACGGTGGACACTTCGCGCACGGCTATTTGCACGACTTCGGGATAATGCTTCAACTTGCTTGGTAAGTGCGTTAATTTTCTTTTCGAGGGCACTGTTTATGATGATGCAGATATGGAGTTCACTTCCTAAGATTCCGATGTGTCTGCGATTTTGTCTGCCATAAGTGCTAATTTACCTAAAGACTCACTATCTACTGACAAAATTGCTTTCATTTGTTTCGGTAAACATTGCATCCACAAATTTTGTAGAACTTCATCCGAAACTTAACCAGAAGATAAATTAGATATTTTGCGAAGAAATGTTAAGGGTTTCTTGTCTCCTAACTCCATATCGCGTAATAATTTCTTGAGCCGATTTTCTTCAAAATCGGTAAAGCGTTCTTGTAGCCGTTGTTTAAGTATCCCATACATATTTGTTTCTGGGGGCTAAAGAATTATGTCACTTACTTCACAAATAACATTAGCTTCGATTGACCCAACAATAGTTTGAAATTTTGTTGCATCCCCGTTATTCAGTGGTGATGAACTGACTTTCGACGTGTTTGAACCATAAAGCAGGATTGTCTTCCAAAACGGTGGCACTTTTACAGAAACTCGAGCTACTTCATTTGCTGGTGAAAGCGAATTGTTTAACGACATGTTTTATTTGTGGCTCTTTTTGTCGGGGTCACCAATTTTAGCGTTGGTGTGTATTAATAACCAAAGATATTATTAACAAACCACTTCAAAAGTTTTTATCGAATTAACAAAAACTATTTAAAACTAAAGAAAATAAAAAACTTAATTATTTGAAAATATTTAAAAACACAAAGTAGTTTTGTGTGAAGTTTTTAAATGATAATTATTTTCAAATATAAAGTAGTTACTACGCTACAAGTTCTTGACAAACACGAAAATGATTTGCATGAACATTTACATATGATGAACAAGGAAAAAGACACGAATTGTAAGATATAAGATTCTGGAGTACAGACCACGTTATGTGGATATCATCACCCGAATATAGATATAAATTCACATAGCAACTCTTAGATGTTATATTTTAAGTTAAATTAAGTGAAGGTAGATGTATAACCATTTAAAACGTTTTCTAACTTTATAATTAAGACGGTACACCAATTTTAACTGATTTAATGCTTAAATCTTTGTCATTGTATTTTTATCATAACTTTTTTTTTTACCAACATGACACAAATTGAAAACATAGGAGCAACGAAATTTCCAAAATTTTTAACAATAAAAAACTATTGGCTCTGAGTTAGACACTTCTCATACCCAATTCGAAAATATATTAATAGTTCACCACTCTTACCCTTTTGCCATTATTATTATTATGGCTCTATTTAAATCCTACTGCAAAAATACTTTTTATTTTTCTATCTGTTTCATTCTTTGTAAAACAATTTACATGTTTTAAAAAACAATAGTGTTAATCCCAATAAAAAAAAACCCCGGCAGCGAAAAGGGAAACTATGACAAATGCCGCGTTAGTTTTAAGCAGAGATTAACATGTACAAACATACACATACAAACAAACTCATACATACATGTAATTTCACTTAACACAAAGATACATAACAATATAGAAACATAAAAAGGACATTTATATATTTGACAAAAGATGTGAATAAATGATTGAATAGCAAGTGTAAAATGTTTCTAAATAATGTGTTTGATTTAAGGGTTGATTCATTTTATACTACTTTGTCACCGAAAAAGGTAAGCATGAGAAAGGGGAGTTTTATTTTAATTTATAAATGTATCATGGGATATTGGGCATATTTCTTTCTTATCTTCTTTTAAATAGGCCAGTATTTATGTTGTGGGTGTTGGGTTTCAGGCAAAAGTGAAATGTTAAAATAAATGTGTAATATTAAAAAAAGGGGGTGTTAAAGTTGAAAACAGTAGCAAAAATTGACAAGTTTTTTCAATATTCACTGACACAACTTACACCTGAGGGCAAGCGGATGATTGAAGGATACAAAAAATTATTTAACTGGAAGAAAAGATAAAGTGTTAAATTTGTACAAGTTATGCAATTAAAAAGTCTACACTTTGGGGCAATGCAAAAGCGTATGATTGGCAGAGATTGTAGCCGCACAATACGATTACAACCATAATATGTTTTAACAAAGGCCTGAAATTGTAGCTAGAAACTGAATAAACACATACTATGTTTACTATGTTTGAAGTGTAACTGTGTCAAGAATCTAGTAATAGACCTTAAACAAAATTGTAAGGGCCCACGATTTTAGCTTTAATGTGAGAATTTATACAAATGCTCGGCAATACAGAGAAAATATGGTGGCGTAAAATAAATCAATTGCAGCCTATACATCAGTGGTTCTTAACCTTTTCGAGCTCACGGAGCAC
>NDXZ01003540.1:0-11086 GCA_003055125.1 Paykullia maculata | reverse complement strand
AACATAGACATGTATGATAACTTAGTGTTGCATCGAAATTGATGAAGAAGAATTATATTTTGTAAGTCATAATTAAACTTGTATGTGAATCTATAGATTTTTTTTAATTTGATAAAATTATAAATCATCTACTATGTACCACTTTTCAAACAAAATAATTCTGCCTTTTCGTTTTATGCACGTAATTACTGTAAAAACCAAAATATATTTATTTGTTGTGGGTATAAAAATTTTATTTCACCCGAGAAAAGCACACTTACTTTCTTTAAATGTTTTTACATACACATATGAATAAAGGAAATATGAATACTCTTATTGTAATGGTAACTAGATACAAAAGCTAAAGCCTGTACTACACTTTTCCTAAAAGCACACTAACCCGCATACAAAAGTTGTTTTATTAAAAAAAAAAACAAATGTTCATTTATTTATCTACAGTCATTCATTCATTCTTTAGGCATAAATAAAAAAAGTATACAGAAATGCGTACTTAAAGAAAAAATTTAAAATAAATTCGCAAAAAGTTGCATTAAAACCATAGCATATAGGTCAATAAATACTTTTTGGTTTACATTATTTCATAGATTCAAATTACCTTAGGTTTCTAAATAGCTGTCAATAAAACATTAATTATATTTTAATGTTACAAGCATTTCTTTGCTGCTGACAATAAAAGTTATTATTTTAATAAGAAATTATTTCTTATTCTCATCTTTTTTTTTAATATTTAGTTATAAAAACTATTAAATTCTAAATCGCTATAGAAAAAAACTCAGTTTACAATTTAACAATTTATTTCATATTTCGTATTTCATATATAAAAGCAATATAAGCAATAGGAAGATTTAAGTTTAAGGTTTTTAAAACAACTATTTAAAATAAACAGGTTGGGAAGATTTTCTTTAAATAAACTTTTTAATAAAATGTCTTATTATAGTCTTAGTTATCGCAATGAAGAAGGACAAGAGAGCTCAATATATTTAAAAATTTTCTTGCTAAAAATTGTCAAACGAGGAGGTATTATTTTAGTTTTTTTTTATAATTTTACACAGCGACACAAAATGTCTCTTGGCGTTTTACATGAAATCGCAACACTGCTATAGTTTTCAACCACATGCTTGAGTTTCAAGAAGGTCAAGTTAGTGTTTTTAATGTGTATATTTGTAAATAAATCACTTGACCTTCGCACGGCCGGTGGAAATGTATTATAATTTTGTTTTTAATATATAAATAGTTCGCTTTTCTACTCACTTCCTTTGGGTTTAGTATTTCATATAAAATTTTATATTTTGTACTGCTTTTGTAAGTTTTCAGATTATAGTTTGTTCTTGCGACGCCCTATTTTGGGATCGAATACGCAATTAAGCTTTCGATGCTCATAAATTTAGCAACTTCATATTAATAAAATCATATCAATAAAATATATAAATAAAAAATATTTCTTTAAAATGTTATGTCTATAGTCCTTGTCAGTTTATCTGTTATCATGTTTCGTAACTATTTTAAAACATTGACATCTATGGTTGTCGTCATACAATTAACAATTTCTTTAATTTTTAAGGGAATGACAAAGGTAAGTAACTCACAAATAATTATTAGACCTTATCTAATGGTAATATTTAGCTTTTTACTTCTGTCAAATTACAGTGCCAAGCCTTAAAAAGTTTTAAAAACGCACAAGTTATTTTTTTTAAACAAGCAAGATGTTTTTAAAAGTGTTTTTAAATCCGTAAAAGATTAAATGGAATTTAATCCTATCCATAGAATGATCATATGTTTCCAATTTTTTTTTTCAATTTAGTTCTGTTAAAGTATTAAACGGTTAACGAATTTGTTCTAAAAAATATATATCAGACACATATGTTTAACTTTTGTTTTTATACAAATATTTTTCAGTCAACCATTATGAAATAAAGAGTATCCTTTTCATAAAGTTTCTTATGTGCACTTGGCACATTTTTTGTAACGGACATAAGTATAAGTGGCTTAACAGTTTTATTCAATTTTCTTTTATTAGTCAAAACTTTATAAATTATTGCTTAACCATTCTATTTGTTCTCTTGTTTTTCGATTCAATGCACAAAAGGATTTATTTTATTTTTTCTTCACATTTTCTTTTATTTTTTCCATTCCTCTTTCGAACCTTTTTTTAACTCTTACTTTTTAGAAAATCTAATAATAAATTATTTGTAAATCCTTTGGTCTGCGTAACATTGCTCCCACCCATTTAAATAGAAAGAATGTTTTCGTTAAGGTTTATGTATGTACATATTTATTCATGGCTCTTTACACAAAGTGTAAATTTAATAAGTATGATTGAAATTTGATTAGCAAAGCGAAATAGTTGTTTATATGAAATATGAAATGATTACAAACCTTTTAACCTTTTTTTATTTGAAAGGTTTGTCTTTCCGAAAATGCCGATGTAGGAAATATCTTGAATTGTTTTATTTTTCTGAAAATGTGTCTGATTTAAGTTGTCATTCTTAAATTTACAAACATATAACTGAAAAAAGCTAAATAGAGAGATCACAGTTATATTCTTAAATGAGTTGTAGCTAACTACAGTGTGAATTTATTAAACTTTTTTCAGTTATATTAGTTTTGTTTTATTAACAAACAAAATTTAACTGTATTAACAGAAAGATATTTCATGATAATAAAACCAAAGTATCAAGAAACTTCCTTTCAAAATTTGTTTATATATTTTATACAACAAAATAAATATAGATTTTTTATAGGTAAGAACTTTTAAAAATGATTAAAATTAATTAATCATTGTCAATAGCAATGAAAGTTTTAGTAAGATATTGAAACTTGAGTCAATGCTAAGCCAATTAGTATATTAAGAGAATAAATTGGCAAAATTGTTTTTTGTGCAATACAATTTCAGCACAAACGCAACATATAATTTTTACTAGGAGTGGTGTAGCGTACGAAAAACAAAGTTGTCATCATTCCTATAATCTTCAGTTAAATGTTTATCTTGGTTAATTTTATTTTCCAGCAATAAATTTACGTACGTATGTCCGTTTAGGAGTAAGTAATATTTTCATATAATTTATTTAACACAAACGAATATTTGCACAAGCAATATATGCATTACAGGTAATAAATACTTTATTAAATATATCATTATCTATCATGTTATTTTAAAAACAACATACATTTATTAATTTATTAATTATCCCTTATAGAGTAAGGTCCATTTATTTTTATTACCATAAAATTAACCCTTCACAAAATTTGCGGTAATAAAATGAAAAATAACCAACATTAGTAAAATACATATGTAGAATCCTAATATGTTAAATGTAAGTCATAAGACAATACATGTATAAAAAATTTGTTTACAAACACATAGGATAATATATGACTTCTTTTACTTAACGGGGAAAGTAAATGAATAGACCGCAATTAAATAAATGGGAGTATAAAGATTAGGACTTCAGAGATTAAGAGAATATACAAATAAGTAATCGGATAGTCGTTAATGAAAGGTGATAAATCATTTAAATATATAATAGATACATTATTACTTAATGCAAAAAGAGATTTTTTATGTTAAAAAGAGACTGAAGTAAAATAAATACTGGTATTTGATGTAATTCTTTAACTATTATTGCTCTACGAGTTGCAAATATAGAGATACGTTCTATTTAAAAAATACCTTTGCTAAATCTTCTTTACGCTGATTAGATATACTCGCAAATCGTACACATAAACAGCATCAACCAACGGTTCTTGTTTAAAACTGTATTATTTCTGCTCACATAGACACACACTAACAATTATTTAAGGTGTTGTAATGTTTATTCGCAATTGTAAATATAAAGCGAACAAGACTCATCTTCTTAGACAGTTTATAATCAATCTTTAGTTACTAGAATAAAATTATAAAACAAAATGTACATAAGATAAATTATGGATAAATATATAAAAAAGATAGGGTCAATAACTAAGAGCGCGATATTCGGCTGTACCAAATCTTATATACACTTCACCACGTATACGTATGTAATAAAAAGTGTATTAACATATCTATGTACATATGTATAAATGTATGTCCGTGTTTATATATGTAAACTTATATATATTTATTTACATATCCGAAAGGTATTTAAAGTCTTAGAAAATTTTTGTCCGTATAGGCTTTTCGCCAAAATGTCTGCGAATTTCGGGCCAATTTTTCCAATTTTCTCAAACTTGTCAGTAATTTTTTCAAAAGCTAAAAAATATTAATTTTTTGTTGTTAAAAAGGGGTTTGTTTTTATTGTTTATATCTCAGACTTATATATACCCCTGTCACCTATGGTAAAGGGTATAAAGAGACTGTTTAGATATTTTACGAAAAACTAAAATAATTTTCAGTATAATGCAGCTTATCGGGTCTTATTTATGTTAAAAGCTGTTGCTTTGACTTTCACATCAAATTCTTAAAGGTATATGAAAAACCTTTACATGAGAAGTCCTAATTTTTGAGAGTTTACAGCAAATTGGTAGTTTCAAACGGATTATCGTTAAATTTGTGAAAATAAACTATTTTAGCAAAACGAAATAAAGTGGTATTTATTTTTAAAATTATCTCAAAATTTTTTAAATTTATTCCGCGCAAAAAACGTCATACAATTTTTCAAAAGATATTATTTTCATGTTTGGAAGTTGACTACCAGAAGAAATATTAATATTTGATGTTAGATACTCCATAGCTTAGCTTGTTTCAAAGTCAATTTTAAATCACGTACCGGCTTAAAAAGTTACATAATATTTTTTAAAAACAACTTCTTAATTATTAAGATTTAGGCCTAATCAAAAAAAAGATTTTTGGTGAAAGTGGCAAAGATCATTTTGTATAATTTAACATTGAAAAACAAATTATGTTTAAACATTTCTCAGCTTTAGCATCAGTTTATTTGGTAGGCACGTTTACTAGGAAGTACATTAACCTTTTTCATTACTCTTTGTTGTATGTCACTTAATATGGCACAAAAGAAATAACTTGAATATGTTAAACGTGTATTAGGGCAATAACTTAATGTTTGATATAATACCGCCATTTGTGTTATCTTTGAAAAAAGATTTACTTCATTTCAAATTGAAATAAAAAAGTAGTATAATTACGCATATATCATACAAATTTAAAGTTAAAGTTTTTATAAATTAAAATATTTAAATTTTTTTTATATAAAATATATTTGAGATTTTTTTTTGTGGCAAGCTTTAAATTTTATGTGCAGTCATAAGTTTTAATTAAAAATGTACTTATGTTTAGGTATTCTAAAAAATAAAAAACAACTCTATATGTAAACTTTTTAAAAACGGAAAATAACTAATGACCCTTTCGTTATATATTTTGTATGTCGTTTTCGATTATGCAAACTTTTGAAAAAGTCATCCCCCTAGTGTCTTACATATACGTAGTACTTATGTGTATTGCAAAAACTTTTTGAAAGATAAACAAAAAACAGCAAAAAAATATCATTATCTGGGTATCAATTTTGTTTCCAAAATCACAACCATCTTAAGGAAGTATTTTTTTTGTATCTGGTGTGTGTGTGTATGTGTCTGTGCTATGTACATATGTGTCTAATTTTGTTTTCTTTTTTATTCGTAGTTCTCTTAATTTAAACGATTCATTCAATTTTTAGCTGTTTCTGAGCATATAATAATATCTAGCAGTGGGGTTTCTTGTGTAATTTGTGATAAATTGTTTGTACGTAAAGATAATGTTGCAATAAAAATTTGCTGTGATACAAATTACACTGATTTTTTTTGTTTGGATAAAGATATTACATTACAACTGAAGATATAATTTCAGCATTAATGTATATTCAAATGCTTATTTTTATTTATCATTATTTTTATTTTTGTTTTTTTTTGAAACAAAATTATTTTGAATACAATTTTTAATGAACTTAAATAAATATGGGTAGAACAAAGATACGTTTAATTTACCATTAACATAGCAAATGGAAAATCTATTGTATCGTAAATCTGCCAATGTTTATGGCGGTTAAACTAGGATTATATGTTTGGGGGATTTTTTTTTTAATAATTTAAATTATAAACATTTTTACATATGTATAGGTACGTAAATGATCATTAGTACTGAAAAATACCAACATACATCAGTGGCTTTCAAAAAAAATATTTCGTTAAATAAAAAATATTTTCCGACAATTTTTGAATAATTTGAATTTGTAAAACTTAACGGAAAATTAAATATCAAATTACAGCTTAAATAAACAAGTTGAATAAAAAAATGTATACAAAACTTAATAAAAAAACCTAAATAATTTAAAAAAATGTATTATGATTATGGAGAAAAAGGTTATAGTTTTTCTCTTTTAAAACTTTTGATAAAGTACGAAAGTCTTAGTTTTTGGCGAAGATTGTTTAAAAATTTTGTAATACAATTTATCAAATTTTCCTAAGCAACTGTATAGAGAGAAATTGAAGAGTTTTAATGAAGTGGAGATAAAAAAACACCTGTTGTTCAAAATTATTCTATGTAAATACTCAAATCCATACAATTTCACGACGTCTTACTGTTCGGTGTGGACTTTAGTTTAGAGGTATTTTTAAAATATTTCTTAAACATTAGACTTGTTATGCCATAACTGTAATAAGTGGTCATGTTGCATGATTAAATAGTAGGCTTTTCCTTAATTAGGTACTCATGGAAACTTCAGATTAAAATAATAAGTGCCATTTACGAGGTGAACCAATCATATTAAAGTTTGAGACATTTCATTGTCGGACACGGACAGGATAGACAACAAGCCTATTATTACCCCTGTATTTATTTAAAAATCACTTATGCACAGAAAAAATTCTTAAAATATAAAAAATTGTAATTTTAAATTTAGGAAAGTTACTGGTTACAGCAAAGGATGACATTAATTTGCCTTACACGCTCTATCATATACAAAATTATCATTTCCTTTATTTTTATTTATATTTTAATTTAATTCAAATATTGCTTTAACATTTGACTGCCGTTATCTGCATAAATTTGGGTGTAATATACAAAAAAAAAATACAAATATATAAAATACTTACAGACTGTCATAAAAAGGAAAAAAATTTAAGAAATATAAACATATTTCCACTTAAAATTCATGTTTATTAAACAACAAGTACAAACACTTTAAAACTACACGTACTTCCAACTAAACACTTAAGCTTGTGTGTAAATGTTGATGTAATATTCAACACTTGTTAAGGTTACAAGAGTTTTAGTACTTACGATTTAATAAAACTCAAGTGTATAATGTGAATAAACAGGATTAATAATATTTTTGTTATTTCTTAAAATAAAAGAGAAATTCTTAAATTTAAAAAACTGATACTATTACGCACCATTCGTCATAGTTGAGCAAACAAGTGCAAACAAACTATAAACAAACGTTGGAATTCGTGTAAATAAATTGAAAGAGAAAGGTTTTTTCTCAATTAAACTGAACATGTATTTCATCAACTAAAAGGTAGAATTTCTAAATTTAAATATGTATCAACGTTTATAACTGTCTGTTATAAACAAATACGATATTAAAAACAGTTCTTCGACTTTTTTAAGAAGGAAGTCTGATGAGTGCTAAGCTGCTTTGATATGGCGGTAGATTTATGTTTGGTTTCAACGTAGATTACGAAGACAAAATATCAGAAATTGTTTTTTAACAGATTCAAGTTCATTTATATGCACCTCATATTCGAGATCCCAAATTACTGACCCGTTAAACTACTTTTGTAATTTTACATACAAATAAATGTCGAACATTGTCTATATTATTCTTTTAAACCGATTTTAGACAAATTTTGTAACAACGGATTACATAAAAAATTTTTCTATCAATTATAAAATTATTTTTGGGAACCTTTATTAAAATAATTAATTTAATAATTAATGTTTTACAAAAAGTTCGTATTCTCAAGAAGTTGCAATTCTGAATCCCATTTAAATGAGGTGCTTATTGCTTCCAAGCCCCTTTGGGATTTTTACAATATAACAGGAAAAAATTTTGGTGTAATCTACCATTACGTAACTAAAATATAAAACATACTATAATTTTTCTACAAAAAAAATTTAATTGCCAAAATTGCTACAATTTGGATTAACATTTTTAACAAATTCTTCAATAAAATTTCTTAAAAAAGTTTGTATAACTTCATTTATATATATTAGATGCAAAGTACGAGTTCTTTTTTATACAATCTTATCATTATCCCTAAACTCTTAATTAAATAAAAAGTATTTTAAATGTTCGTAGCAAAATTTTGTTTTCATATCAAATATATTTGAATTCTGCTAAATAGAAAATGCAAATCAATGCGAAATAAAACATTCGTGTTAAACGTAATACCTTACTGTAAATAAATCTCGAATGAAAGACATTTCATTTACTGCTGACCGCCTAAAAAAGAGGAAAAAAAGTAGTCAAAGATATACTGGATGAAAATATTTTACAAACAATTTTGTAGATTTCTGAATAGCAGCTAATGACGTCAAAAATATAAAGACACGTCTGTCATTTTGTTGGTTCCTATTCCGATATATAAAATTGTGCATGTATAAGAAATCTGAAAATTACTTTTGACACAAAATTTGTTTTTGAAATGATGAAAACAATTTTATAATTTTTTTCTTTCATCATTTATGTCTCTTTGCGTAGTATAAAACGTTCTTTACTCTAATGTCGTATGAGTATTATTTAATGTAAATTTAACATAAATTATACGACACGTATGTACGTATTATAGTAAATGCATTTTATACTGTAACATGCAACACAAACCCAAAAGGAGATTAAATTCAAAAACTGTAAAAAATTGTAGAAACCAGAGAAAATAAGAAAGATTGATGCTTGATTTTATATAACTTTTGTGACATTTCTAAGAATAAATTGCGCTCGTAGTGAATTATAATAATTTAAATAAATTATTTACCTCGAAATAAAATTTTTGGTAATACTTGTACTAAACCGAATAGAAGCAAAGAAAGAAATGTTTAAATAAATAAACGTAACTCATTTATATAAATACATGTTCAAATTTAATTATGTCTGGTTATGTTTAATTTCGAAAGTAAAGTTGTTTAGAATCCATTCACAAGGATCTTCTCTAAAAATATTGGGAAAAATATATCCCAAATGATATTATATGAGCAAATTATTAATAATTTTACATTGAACATATTTTTTTTTATTTCAAACTTTAGTGAGTGCTGCTTATCTGATGCTATAAATCCCATAAACCAGAAATCACGAAAACACAAATGAACGTGCTGTACTTTTGTAAAAGTTTATTCCTTAATGACACCAAAATACAGCGAATGCATTTAAATGCTGGAAACACTTGCAATTAATATTATTTTCTATACTTGTTGGTGTATTGTGGTTGCACATTTTATATACAATGTTACAAAAGTTACATTAGAACTCAGTGCACATCCTATAATTGCAGAGTTTTATTGTAATATTATGGAATAAAATATGTTTAATTAAATTAGAAATAAACCAAAACAAAACTGTAGAATTTATTTAGGTCAAGAGCGGTAATGCTGAGCGCTACTAAATTGAATTTTCTGTAATTATTTGGAAATATAAAAAAATTATATTTACTTATATAGACAAACATATAGCAAAAAAAAAAATATCAACGATTTGATATGACAAAAAATACCGCGTAAGAAATTATTGTTGAAGGTTAAGATAACGCTATTGTTATTATATGTTTAACAAAAAATAAATCATATTTTATTAAATATTTGCATTGAGAACAAAACAAATAAATCTTTATAATTCAGTATATAAAAAATGATTACAATTAAGTATAAAACATGCAATTTTTTAAACCACTTTTTCATTCATCTGTAATATTTTTTTTTTTTTTGTGGTAGTTAGTTGTTTGTTAAAGTATATCTATAATTGTTATTACAAATAAAATGTATGTGCATATATTTGTTGGTAAATAAACATGAAAAGTATATCCTGTTGTTATTGTTTATTTGAAAATTATTGTTATAAAAATAGTAAAGTATTAATTATTTGTATACATTAGTTTCTGGGAAAATATTTACACAAACTCTAAAAAAAATTAAATAAATATTTTAAAAAGCAAATTGTTATATAAATGAAATATAAACACATTTTGAAATTAAGTCAAGGGTACTTAATGATTTATAGTTATTTTTCTTTTTATACAATTTTTATTGATTTTCTAAACTAAAATTTAAAGTATAAGCTTATTATACAATGAGTGCAAAAACTGCTCAGTAAATCTAGTATTCATAGACGGCATTTTAAGAAATAGATGTCTATATAACTCAAAAATATATAGACATTGAACAGCTTTAAAACATGTAGCAGTTATCGTTTCTCCATCAACGATTTTTGTTGTATACCCAAACACGTATGCATCTTTTATTAATAAAGTTTTTATGTGGTCAAATTAATTTAATCTACAAAATGATATCACAAATATATATTATTCATTTTAATTAGTCTATTGTTGTTATTTACAGCTTGTTTAATTCATACAATGGTTTATCTTTTAAACAAGATTAATGGCTACTTAAACGACAAGTTGCAAGGAGCCAAATAATAATAACAATTAATTTTACCCTGAAAAGCTCATTATAATAGTTGTCAAAGAAAAGCAAGTTATTTACTAACGCTAACTTAACCCTTCTTGAAATATTTTGAGACATTTTGTTAATTTGTGTTTAACTAGATGCCGGCACCTGAATTATTTTATTAAAATATACTTTTCTGAAAATCAGTATTTTTTTTAATTAAAAATGAAGAAATAAAATAACCAATACAGAGGGAAGAAAGTGGTATTTTGTTTGTATGTAATTTATATTTTGGGACACCCTTTTTTATATTTGTATTATTTATTTCTTGTAAAAATTTCTAAGGAACTTTGTGTCGAAGAAGTTGAGTTATTTATTTGCCAATTTTTTATTCCAACATATTTATTTTTTTGTTATTTATGTTTAAAAAAATTACCTTGGAGAATCATCAAAAACTTTCAGCAATTTAAACACTTTATTGCACAATCAACAAGCAATAGGTATGAATGAATT
>NDXZ01003538.1:0-22174 GCA_003055125.1 Paykullia maculata | reverse complement strand
AAATTAAATATAATTTTTAAGGCGGTTAATTTTTAATTATAAAGCAAATTAAGATATTAATTTGGAACGTTTTTTTTTGTATTGAGACAAAACAATTATAATATCCTGTAGGATAACAGCTTTATATATAAGTTATTTCTGCAGTGGTATTTGGCACTTGTCTGTCTTCTGTCAGGAGACAAAGGACGATGGTTATTATGTTATATTCATACAAAGGTGTATTATTTGAGAAATTTCATTTTGGTTTAAAATTGTTTGAATATTTTTAAGGTGTATTAAAAAAAAAAATAAGTTTTAAATATATATGTTAAGGTGTTTTAAAACAATTTTGTTAAAAAAAAAATATTGAAAGAAGAAAATAGCTGAGGCCAGAATTGACATGAAAACTTCTTGAATTTTTATTTAATACTGAAATACTTACATATGAAATGGAATACTTATGTTAAAAAAGGAAATACATTAGACATACTTTCCGCAAGCCAACAGACCATAAGGCTAAACAGGCAAGAACTCATCAAGAAGCTGGCATGCACACTTAAAATTACATATAATTACTAAGTTTTTAAGACTTCTATTAGAAATGAGTTAGGAAATGTCTTGGCAACACGGCAGCTGGAGTAGAACTTTCATCCAATGGACTTAAGGCAAAGGATTGTTATAAATAAAATATATGGACTCGTGTCACGTCGCATATTCTTGTCGTTTTTGTGCTACAATTTCTTCCAACGGATTAATTGTGTTTGATACAAGTCTTCTGTGATTCCTTCACTTGATTTTAAAAGTTCAAAATAGATCATTCCCTTTTTAAACCACCAAATAGAGGAAAATGCCTTGGCGTCTTGGTGTCAGTGTTCTTCCTTTTCCAGGTTTCATATAAAATTTTTTTTCATTTTGGACTATTAAAATGGATTTACTTTGTCTGTTTATTTTACAAGCATAAGAACTACAAATATAAAAAGGTTTGAAGCCAATTTGAATAACAAGCATACACAGTCTCTTTAGTTTGACGATTGTTAATACTAAAAATAGAAATTAAGAACAACTTACAAAAGCCACTTGGACCTTCTAAATAAACATAAGTTGAATTGGTTTTGGGAAAAGAAAAATCCTTGGGTCATAAATTTTGATTTATTTGTTCAATTGTTTTATTTTAAAATAGAAACTGTATATTTTTTTACTGTACAAAATTATATAAAACAACAACAAATCTAAATATAACAACTGCTAAATAAACCGAAATTTTATAAATAACATTCCTTCCTATCCGTCTCAACTTTTGTCTTTATCACTTGGAAACAAATAACATGTGACAGTTAATATAAACTACACATAAAACTGACAAAATATTTTGAATAATACAAATAATAAAACAATCACTCAAACCCTAATTCCATGATACGAAACACTATTTTTTACATGAACATCTCTATTGTACAAATATATAAACTTGAAGGCTGTATAAGACAAACTAAATATAACAAAAATATTTGATTTTATTACAACTGACAAGCTAATTCATAACTAAATCCATATAAATAAATTTCTTGTAGAAAAATAAAATAAAAAAACTGAAATAAGCGAAGTGAGTAAAAATACGGAATTACAAACTAATCGAAATAAGAAAAATTCACTATTCGGTTGTATCGAATGGCAAATATTCTACACCAATGACTTTTACACAAAAAAGGTTAAAAAATAACTTTTTTAGAAAAAGAAAAAAATATATTTTTAACGCACTGGATCAACTTAGGTAAAACATAATTCGGTTAGCAAAAAACTTTAAAATAACATTAAACAATTTTAATTTAGGCATTTTACTTAAAGTCACTCCTTCTTCGTATAAACTCAAGGCTTCATTAACTAAAAAAAATGTTAAAAGCATGACTCCTTTTCTAAGAATATTCTTACATTTAAACTAATTCAAGTGACAGCTTAAAATTTTGTTTCTTCTTTTAACGAACATTAAAGATCGATAATTAAAAATGAAATGCAACAAAGTTTACCTGTCGCAGTTTTGATCCAAAAAGGTTTGCTAAAAGGGTTTTATATAAAAATTTTATAATTTTCAGTGTTATATTTTCTAAAATGTTGAATGTTAAATGTTTGTTGTCGGCAAAATATTTCGAATAAGCAAACATTTGTTATATTTAGATTAAGCGATGTATTATTGACCATTTTTGTTTCGATAGTTCTTTTTTTAATTTAAACTTCATTATTTTTAAATTTCGGGTTAAGCGGGTACGCCTATTCTCAAGGTTGTTTGTAGATAACTTATTGCAAAAATATTTTGTTGTAAAATACTCTTACAATGTTAACAATCACTTCTCGTATAGCTAGCGTGGGAGAACTCTCGTGACGCTCGAACGGGGCGTTTTGGTACAAATTGCCTTTTGGAGAGGAGATCCAAGTTAAATTTCTGCTTTCCTCTAGATTATTTATAGCCCAGCCTACAATAGAGATGCTCGTTGGCGTTGTACCTTTAATGTTTCTTTTGCAGAGATTTGTGCTTGGAAAGGTAGCCCAGCCTTCAGTATCAGTTTGTTGCCAAATCTACTTTATGTTTTTATATTAAAAAGGTAGCTCAGCATTTAATATGATATTCCAACCGTAGCGACTGTCACCAGCCAATACAGATCACAAATACAAAAATAAATTAACCTTATTTTATCTAAAACAACAAAAGAAAAGTTCTACAACCACCAATGGTAGCCAAATATATAAAACTATGAAAACCTAGAAGAATATGTATTCAAACATACAAAAATATAAAAATATATATTTCATATATTAAATAAATAACAATTTCAATCTTTATTCTTATTTCATGTATATCCACCAATGTATCCTACATCACATACAATTCAATTGTGTTACATTTAGAATCAGGCAGACAGACACAGAAATAGTTAGATGAAATAGTGTAACTAATACTGGTTTGATTAAGTGAAAGCTTTATCCCATAAACTACAATATTAACAAAACTAAATTATTTTTATTATAATTTTTATGTTTTGTTTTTGCACTTTTCGGATTTTTCAAATAAATGATTGGAACTATTTGAGATGAAATTGAAAGAAATTCTTTATCTAAATGTAAAAAATTAAGATATATTTTCTTACAAAAATTGATTATGGCTAAGAAAAAAAATAAACCTGTACAGTTAAAGCTCTAAGGATTTTGTACAAAATTAATTTTGTTCAATTCATATTACTAAATAAATAAAAGATGACTAAACAGTGAAAAAAAAAAGAAATGAGAAGCAGAGAACAAGAAAAAAAATTATAATTTAATATTAAAACAAATAGAACGATTTGTATTTACCTTAACGCCAAGTTGAATTTGGAGCTTCGCTCAACCAATTGCTGACGTTACAATGAACAGTGAGTTAAAATGATAAAGGTATGTAAGTGGTAAATGTATTTGTGTTTTAGCGTAGACCACCTAAATTTAAATTTATAGTACACAGAGGGAAAAAACCGTTCGAAAAACATCGAAATCGACACCATCCGTTGTCAAAAGTAAGCTAAGCATGTTTTTTCTTGATTCAACTACGAATGGTGTCACCTGGTTCTTATTTCGACAACAGCCGTTCTTGTTTTGACAACGCTTCGTTCTTATTTCGATAACGAACGTTCTTGATTGATAAACACGTCGTTCACAATTTGACAACGTCTGGTATTCTTAGATTTTCGTTCTCGATTTGACAACATTTCGTTCTTGATTTGACAACATTTTGTATTTTTTATTATTTCGTTCTTAGTTTGACAACATTTGGTCTTAAATTTGTGAACGGATGTTCTCTAAAACGTGAAAACGCTTCGTTCACAATTTGACACCAGCCGTGCATAATTTAAGAACGTCTTTTTTCCCTCTGTGTAAAACTTTACTTTCATATTTAAAGCTTTAAAATTTACAACTTAAAACAATGTTCAAATAAAGAACTACAGTAAAGTTTTTTTTAATATTAGAACAGGCAAAACCTTAGAAAAGTATTACCCATGGTCAAAATTTATTAGCCTTAAGCAATCATATTAAAGTCCAAAATTTTTCACTAAAATTTTATATGCATACATGATCTCTCGTTATGTAAAAGAAACAGCTTTGCAGTTTTTATAATTCTCATTAAACAAAATCCGCCAGAATGCCAAATTTTTTAATGGTTTCTTTTTGTATTTTTTTAACTAATTTATAAAACATATCTACTAAGCGTTGTCAGAACTTCATTTGAGCAAAAAGAAAATATATTTTTTAATGTCAACAAATCTTCATTTATATTAATTTTTTTTACCCATTAAGTTTTATACACATTTTTTGAAAACTTTTTAAAAATACTTGTGTAAATTTTTAATTTTAGTAAATTTCTATTCAATTTTTATTCAGTTTATTCATTTAAGGGAACATTGTGTACTTAAATAAATTTTTTTATTTGTTAAAACTGACTTCCTTAGAGATACGCAAAAGAAAGTTACAATTATTTTTTCTTTGAATAAAAATTTGTTTTGCTATTTTTAAGCTCCGCTCTTTTTTCATAATTTTATACGTTCAATATCACAGTGCATTGTTAGAAACAGCCAAATCATAACATTTGTTTTAAACACTTCTTACTCCTTTTTTGTTTCTTTTTGCACTCTTGTTTCATCTACATTAATATAAAATTACTTATGAGTCAATATACAGGGACCACGAAGGTGCTTGTGCTTTAAGAGAAAACAGCAAATTCAGTACATTTTATTAATGGAATAGAAAACGGATTCCTTTAACGTTAACAGGGTATATCAGAATGTACATTCATAAATGTCGGTATATGTTGTTCTGTGTTAGTTTGTGTATTAATTCAATATTATTAAAATATAATTTATATTATGATTTTACCTTAACAAAATAAAATCTTTGTGGCATAAAATGAAAAACATATTTTCCACTACGAAATGGTATTAAAAATTCAACTTAGAAAAGATAAATAAATAAAATACAACAGAAAAAAATAAGGAAAAAACAAATCTGGCAATTGTATCAACAGCTAAATTGTACTTATAACTCATTCATATACATACATATATAAAATTGTATAAAATTCATAACAAATAGTTGTTGTGTCAATTCATAAAATGATAAGAACATAAGTACTTACTTGTATGCAAGTACTTGTGTTTGTACTAAGTACTCTTGTCTGTATGTATGTATATGATTTGTGCAAAAAACTAGCTGTAGAGCAAATGTTTGTATATTTATTTGTCTGTTTGTATTAGTAAGACAGCCCAAACAACATTGTGGAAAATAAAAATTTATACCAGAAATAAATATTTATTTCGTCAATAAGACAAATAATTAATTTGTTGATTATTCCTTTTTTTTAAAGCTAAAGAGTTAGATTTTGTTTATTAAGTTTTCACATATTTTATCGTTTAGAGTATTATATATTATTAATATACGTTTTGTATAATTTAGTTTTGTTCACTCTGTAATAATACGAAAGTAGCCGTTGAAGACTGTTTTGTCGGCTAATTTTCCCTGGTATATAACCACTACATACCTACATTTTGTTTACAATTTCTGCTTGTAATCAAAGTAATGTTATGCGGTTATATTTAATAAAATAATTTCCCCAGAGTTTTCCGTTTTTCTTTTTTCACTCCTTAATATACCAGACATTTGCAACTGAACGGAAAGAAGCCTTTGAATTTTTAAAATCTAAATGTAAAATTTGTATTAAAGCAGTGAAGGTAAAAAAATGCTACCTATTTACGTTAAACAAAATGTATATTTCTAATATTTTCAGGTTTTGTTTTACACTGTTTTATTAGTAACTTCGCAGGTTTCCATTTTGGTGTTATATCGCTGCTGTTCAATATACTCAGGTGCACACAATACTATTGAGGAGTGGCGGAAAATGGACAGGGCGTTAACATATTCATAAGTAAAGGGACCAAAGTACATATAAGAACCAAATTGTGAGCGGTTAGAAATGAAGCATATTGTATTATTAAACTTTTTTGAAAAAAACATTAACAAACTTAAGGAACAAAATAAAAAACTTAAAGACGTTATTGTTACCAATATAATTTTGTAATTTATTTCTCGACAGACCATTTTAAAATGCTATAGCTTCTAAGGTGTAGAAAGAACAAATAATAAGCAAAAGACAGCGACTTTTTATTACTTTTACTTTGTACAAGAAGATAAGTGTAATGCAATAAATAGAAGGTATGAAAGGAGGTATAAGAAATATAACAATTGTCAGAAAATCCTGGAAATTTAATTTAATTGAAACTAATATGAAATTTTTACTTTTTATAAAGCAGTTACTAAATTTGTTTGTTAATTTTGTTCACTCTTTTTTTTAACTCCACTGTTAAATAAACAATAACTTCTTAAATTTCTGACAACACAATTTTGTGTTTTTTACACAAAAGCTTATAAAAAAAAATTAAACATAATGTGAATGTAATTTATCTTTAGAAATGAATAAATGCCTGCATGGTGTTTACCTTTTCTCTTTACCTTGCAAATGCAAATCTCTGCAAAACACAAATAGGCGCTGAAGCAATCTTTAAGCCTTACACCCATCAACCGAAAGTCTTCTACATCATATTTCTAGTGGAGTTAAATAAAACAAGTAGAACGAATTTGTGAGGTAAAAACAAAAATTTATTTTCTTGTTTTTCACAAAGGATCACTAGCACCGAGGCGCCTTAAACTTTTGATAAGAAACAAAAGTGTTACAACTGCAATTGAGTAGGAGAAACTGTGCCTTGAAATAATATTTTTCATTTCCTAGCAATAACATAAATTTACATTCGTATAGTCAACCGTTCCGAAGAAACATCTTGAAAAACAACAACAACAACAAGGAAAAATTTTCAAATCAAATTTTGATGTAAAATTTTCTTAGTTTTCTGTGGCTGGTTGAAGAGCCGCGCCACAAAACTCAACTCAATAAATAAATTAATGAAAATGCATGAAAGAGTTTAAATGATTTTTCTTTTAGTCATTCGTTTATTCATATTGCACAGTTTATAGGTTTGTGTGTATGTATGTTTATGATTGTTTGTACAGGTGTATGAGTGTACAAAGCCTTAGTTACCGTCAACATCATATTCCAACCATGAGTAGATTGCATTTGAAGTATTGCATAGTTTTTATTTGGTTTTTCAGTTCTTTCTTTTGCTACAGAAATCATTTTGCAAACAGTTTAAAGAAAACATACAAAAAAAATACAAAAAACATAAAGTAATCACTGCAATAATATTCATTTGGATTTCTTTCTAGACATTTTTTACTCAAGTTTAAAGGGGAAAAGGGTAGAAAATTATATATATATTTTTTTACAAGCAAAAAATAAAGTTATCGTTTTGGAATTGTATATAATCTAAAGTAACGTTAGGTTTAGTTGTTGAGTGTGTTTGTAGCCGCAGCGGTAAAGGCTTTAGCGGCTGCACAGGTTTATAAAATTTGTTTATATTTGATGTCTTACTACCATGATGTTGCCATGTAATTTCCCGTAATTTAAAGTTCTGAATATTCAAAGAAAATAAGGAAATAATTTTGATTAATTTAACTATAAGTGGTTACTAGGAAAAACTGAAACATTCACTCATATACATTCATAGCTGGATAAATATTCAAATACATTTGTACAGCACAATTTGATGTTATAACGAAATTAGAATATAGTTTTTATTTGTGTGGGTATTTTAAAATATCTGCCTTTTTGTAATAAAAGAAAAATTAATTTAGTTAAATCTGTTAAGAAAACTTAAACTTTTAACAGTTGAGTAAAACAAAAATAAAATTCAATAATTTGACTTTAAGATCCATATTTATAATAACTTTAAAACGAATTTTGTATAGACCAAAAGTTTTATAGAACTTTAAATTCCTAATTCATGTCTGCACAATATGATTGATATGCGGATAGGAACAGGAGTGGAAAATTCTTGTTGCAGTCGGTTAAAATGTGTATGTAGGAAGCAGGAATATTTTCTAGACAAGCTTATAACCTGCTACTTCGTTAGTGCATTTTCAATACTTATTTAACATTTAAATTCTGTTGGAAAAGTAGTTTTACTTCTACTTATATGATTTCTATCTATATATCTATCTTAATTAAAATCCATAAACCCTAATTTTACGTTTCTAGATTTATAAAATCAAAAAAAGTACCCATAAAGTTGGAAAGATAATATTTTTCCCCCCTATGTGATTTTCTGTCTCAATCAGGATTAATGGGCCCTAATTACACAGAAACTCAATAAATTAAACAAGTAAGAGCGCTATATTTGTCTGGGCCTCATCTTATATACCCTTCACTATGTGGTGTATATATTTTTTTTCAAATATATCTGTAGTCTGTCTATCTACATATGTAGTCTTAAGGCTGCAAATATTTGATTCAACGACCATAATTTAAGGTGAATTGATATATGTATATGAATTCGCCTGTAATAATTTTTTTGTGTAAAAAAACTTAAAAAAAATGAGGCAGTCGTCTTTTTTTGCGTATATCTCAGCCGGTTATTGATGGATCTTGCCAGTTTTCAATACCGATTTTTTCGAAAGCATTTTCAAAAGTTTAATGTCATATACAACCCTGGGTAACCTATGGGAGCTACGAAAACTTGATTTCCACCAACACACGAGCAGACGGACAGACGGACATGGCTAAATCGACTTCCCCATCTATAAGAATCCCGAATATATATACTTTATAGGGTCGCAAATGAATATTGAAGAAATTACAAACGGAATGACAAACCTATATATACCCTTACCACATGTGTGATGGGCATAAAAAGTACTCTAAAAGTTAAAAAAGTAATTTATCGTCCCTTTATATGATTTTCTATCTTAATTTAAAGATATAGGCCCTAATTTTACGTTTCTAGACTCATAAACTCAAAAAATTTTATAAGTACCCTAAAAGCTAAAAAAGTACTTTTTCGCCCTAGTTCGCCCGAAATGTCTCCTTTCCTTATCTAAACATTAATGTTATTGAAATTGTATTATCTCATATTTTTTTTTAATGTCTTAAGGAACCAGTGTTTCAAATTTTATCCAAATGGGTCGAGTAATGATACTTTTTTACTTCCCATTCAAGTTCCAAAATTTTGTTCTCAAATACTTGTCTGTATGGAAGTCGTACGGTCGGAAAACCTGTATATGAATTCCATCAAAATTTATAAAAATATTTGATATTGAAAAAGTACCAAAAAAGTACAATTTTTATCCCTATAAGTTCAAATTTGTAAAAAGTACCAAAAATGTGTTTATATTTTTGCAGTAGTGACGATCTCAGTTAACATTATATTTCTTACTTTATTGGTTTAGAAGTTGCAAGAGCCCCAAAAAAGTACCAAAATATAATATTTACCCGTTTTTACCCTCTTAACACTCGCAAATCAAAAACAAAAAAAATACCAGACACCTGTCCGCTTATTTTTTAAGTAAAGTATCTTATTTAATTTAGCAAATATAAAGTTATCGATTTTTCACTTTTTACCCTTTTTTATCCCCTAAATATTTAAATTTCCAAAAATTCTTTTCTAATGGGTCTACACATTGGATGGTGAGCTCCCAGCCCCAATTTCATGCATCTAACTTAATGCGTTTGGGCTGTACTATAATAAATCAGTCAGTTAGTCAATCATCAACGTTGCTTTTTTGCACATTTGGATGAAAAGTGGGCGTGGCATCCAAAATTTCCTGAAAAATTTTGGCTTATTGTTCCTTTGAGACTATCAGTTGTAAAAATTTCGAAAAAATCGGTCCGACGGTTTGGCCAGCTATAAAATACAAACATACAAACTTTAAAACATTTTTTTCATCTTTAAATACATATATAGATAAATTGGTGCTAGAAATTGGTGCTTATAAGCTAAATAGATGCTTCTCGATAAAGGAAGTGATGCTGACATTAGTCTAGAAAAAGGCGGCAGACAAATTTACAAGCAAAAGTTCTTTGGCAAAGAATATACTGGCACTTAAGAAAAAAAAAAATGGTACATGTAAGTGTCCTTTAGTGAGGCTGACACATGTATAGAGGCACGTACGGTGCTCAAAGAGTGGGCAAGTACGAGGACACTTAAGGTTTTTTGGATATAATCAAAGCACCTTTAGTTGAAAATCTATGTTAATGAAAGGTATTGGAAGTTTTAGGTATCATTTGAACAAAACGACAATTAAGGTGAATGATATTAATATTATGTGAATAAAAGAGGCTTACAGAGTGGCACATGCTGTGCGCGAGTGTCCAGCACTTTAAGTAAAATTTCTTTGGAAATCTTTTGCTGGCAATTATAAAAGACAACATGATGAGGAGATAAGTTGAAGTCTGAAATCGCGGTAGTCTAGAGCAAGTGACAGCATTGGGCTCAGTAAAGTAAGAAATTTAACGATTCCAATCGAAGTTCTTATCTGAGACCCTGCTAAGCTTGTACTTATTCACAAAAAACAATTACATTTGGTTTTATTTTGGTTTTTTTAAAACAAAATAAATTAAAAAAACACATATAATTATAAAGGTTTTGTCATAATTGCACCTTCCTATTTAAATAAGAGTAACATAAAAACAGTCACTTGACATACATATATGTATATACATAATATTTACCTCTTTTATGACGAAGCTTAACTACTTTGAACTCCTAAACGTTTTAAATGCAAATTGTTTTACAAAAGTATACTTAAATGTAAATCTTCATATAACAATTTAAAATTACCATTTTATGAAAGTACACTTCTGCATAGTGATTGCCTTAAGTGTCCTAATGGCTTTTATTTTATACACATCATTATAAGTTTAACAAGCATAAACAGACTTTAAATTAGACAACTTCTACTTCTACCATTAGTTTATGTATTTAGTTGTACTGATATGAATATAAGTCTGTTAGTGGAAATGACACTTGTGTTAATGTGTAAGTAATCTTGTTAACTTTAATAGCAGAATTAATTTGTAAACTTAAAATACTTTTTATTTAACTAAAACAAGGAGCAGACAATCCTTTTAAATAAAAAACTATAACAAACAAAGCTGTCATCATTGACTACTTAAAAAAAAAATTATCATATATGAGAGCTCTTAAATAAAATATGATATAAATAAATATGGAATCGAAAGTTTGTCGGGGAAATCAAATAATTTCCTTTAAAATTTGTTTGTCAAGTAATAATATCTCTTTGGATATTAATATAAAATTAAAAAAAAATGTCTATGTTTATGTAATTGTGTACTATAGCAAACTCTTCGTAAAAAATTAAACATGTAACACTTCTGACTTCATAGTTCACCCGGGAACCAAAACTTAAGCATAAACATATATATCAATATCAATATTTTCTTTAGCTTATTTATTCTTAAAATTATTACTTGTTACTTATCATATATTTTTATCAATCGAACTACCGCTTTCCGTGTAGCATGTACCTTAATAAATGCGTGGTAGAAACACTGGAAAATGTTTGCGAAAATTATTATTAGTCTTGTTTGTATTTGTTTTGGCAGGCTGCTGCTGCTGTTGATGCTGTTGTTTGTATTTGTATGTTTGTTTAAGTGCGTTTGTATATTTGTATGTAAATTTTTTAGTGTCTACAACTTTTTGAGTTTGTTGTTATGAATATTCATGGACATGAAAGGACATTATATTCTAGTTTGGTTTTGTTAGACAATTATTAACTAACATATTCCTGTTATGAATACTTATGAGTGGGTTTTTGCTAGATCAACGATTTTTGCTTTTATTTGTTCTAGACTTAAAGTTAAAAAAAGACAATTAATAAATTTAGTTTTATCACTATATAATGACACATTTAGTATTCACATAATTAGAAAATGTAAAACATGTCTTTTATAGACTGGATGGACTTTAAATCAAAAAAGGAAACAATGTGAAATAAGTTGGTTGATATCATAAGTAATCAAAATATATGTCGTGAAGTAGAGACGTGGCAAATTTATTATGGAAAAATATTTGGTAATCCAACGTGTTTGAATCGTTAAAACATTTTATCAAAATCAATCATCGATTACTGTGACGATGAGAAAGTTACGAAAATCACAATGAGTGACGAGGCACATTTTCATTTGAATGGATATGTAAATAAACAGAATAGTCGGTTCTGGGCAATGGAAAACCCTCAGTCACCCTTGCATCCATTTAAAGTGACAGTATCAAGTGGGTATCAAACACAATTGGTAATAAAAATAAGATCGATTTTTCGTTAACTACTTAATATTTGCCATTACTATTATTCAGTTTTATGGCGATTTCCTTAGGAAAGCTTAGGAAATATTGCAGTCAAGTTTTTAGTTAAGTTGCATAAATTATTATCATTATTCAAATAAAAAAATTATGGAAGAGCTATTGACACAAAAAATTAAAATTAGTACAATTTTAATGTTATTTAATACAATTGTAATTTTTAAAATTAAAAAGAAAGAAGGAAGGATAACGAATTATAAATTTTATTTTCAAATAAAGAAAGTCTTTCATTTTGATATGTAAAAACTAGTATTTCATAGCGAAATTATCAGATGTTTATTTAATTGTAAAGACGAGATTATGCCATTTATAAAGTTTGAAGAAACACCATTTTTCGTCATACTCAAGACGTAATACATTTGTTTTGTAATCTAAAACTGTTACCTTATTTTTACCGGGCTTGTTTTCAACTTAATGTAAGATGTCCTATAGGAGGACCAAATCATAAAAATGGTGTTTATTCTATCTAAATGTTATGATATATCGAAAATCTAATGTAATAGAGGAAATCTTAGGTCGGATTCGGACCCAGCATAGCTCAGACCTACAGAAAAGTATTCTATGGTCCCAGTGTTTTGACTTTTTTATAAATATTGGTGGCCTGTTTTATTAGTTTTGCCGAATATTGTGTCTTCACGTCGTTTTTGTTGGGTTCTATTGGGCTTTCAATTAATGGAAATAAAGAAAACATATATATAAAATTTGTTTTAAGCTGGAAACAATTGCTTTTTAGACATGTTTATTACTATATACATTTAAAACGTTTTTTAAAATAAAATATTAATCGTTTTACACATACTTATGTAGGTAAATCTTATTCAAAAAAATTTTAAAACTTAAACTAAAATCAATTTAATTCAATTTATTTTATTTAAAAAGTATTGAGTACTCAATACCGGACGACTACACTTAAAAGTTGTGTATATATGACTTAACAAAATCACGTACATAAAAAAATATTTTTCTAACTAATATGTTTATTAAATTAGCACTTTTTATCAACATTTTTCTATAGCTTTTTATGGATTTTGCAACCAGCATTGAAAATTAAAAAAAACTTTTTTAATGTGATTTGTTAGAGGGTACCTGATTCATTTCTTAATAAATATTTTATGATTTTATCAAATAATATAAGAATAAAAACAGGAATTTTGTTTATGTTAACGTTCTTTATGGTTGTATTTAAGGTAAAAACTATTAAATTTAGCTTCAAGTTAAAATAAAATAGCTGACATTTTTTTTTAGAAAACCTCACCATGGAAGTCAACAAAAGTGACTTCATGTAAGCAGCAAAATTTTTTTCAAAAGTGCTAGAAAAAAGCTTATAAAAAGAATCGGAACAGTTAAACACTTTGTTGTTTGGTCATCTCACCCAACGATCTTTGCTAATGTACTTTGACCACCTTTTAACTCCAAAGTCAGTTCAATAAACCTCATCAAAGGCAAATTTTTTTTTAAATTACTCTCTTTTTTATGGAATGTATTTGTTGTATGTATGTATGTGAGTGCTTTCGTTTTTTGCACTTACAATATGTAAAAGTAAATAACAGGGAACAACAGTAACACATCTTATTTACATCAATCAACAGCAAGAGGATGGACCCTGAGTAAAACATAGAGATTCATAAAACGAATTAAAGGTATGAACCCCCATATGAATAAAAACCGAACAGTGAGTAAAATTTATTAAAGCTAATAAAAGTAAACAGCGCATAAATTTATACAATGTAATTATGTTATATTCATTCGCCTTCGTTTCGTTTTTTTTTTGCTTTTCTTTGAGAAAAAATTTAGTTGAATAAACATACTTGAGTCCGTTGCATCAGTCACTTTGTGGTAGCTAGAGGAAGGAAAAGAAAATAGCAGCAGTTTATACTAGAAATAGTTTACAATCGAGTGCTAAAAAGATAAAACAGAGTAGAAAAAATAGAAAATAGAAAAAAGAGGACAGGGTCATTCTGCCACTCGAGTTTATTTTAAAAAAGCCAGCCACTATTTCTTATGAAGAAGTTGATATAAGAAAAAATTTTTGGTTTTGTTCTTTGAAGAGATGCAGGTTGTTCTATGAAGGTTTGGACAAGAGGTGGTAAGAAAATATTTCATTGCTATCCACATCGGAATTGTGTTAGCATAAGACATTCCGTGTAGCTTAAGCCTACTGGCATGTCTGCCGAATTAGTGGTGGCTAGTAAAGGTGGCTCCAACAGTCTTCGAAAACATTCTGTTGTTTACTTATCTGTCAGCAGATAAAATCGTTTTTGCTTTATATTTATTTCTGGGTATAGACTCAGCTTGTTTTAATGAAATCTTTTATTTTTGAATATAATTAAAGTATAGGTTAGGAATTTTCAAACTGGATATGTTAAGCGCTTCTCTAGACATTAAATCTGCGAAATGCCTTAATGAAGGGCTTTAGTTGTATTTTTTTGAATTTAAGCACTTCTGTTATTAGATTACTCTTTATTCCCATACATTATTACTGCAAATACGTTGTGGACACTGTATGAAGGTTATGAAATGTTAAAAAAACTACCATTATTACCATCATCATGCAAAAAGAAACAGAAAATGAGGGTAAGGACCATAATCTCAAATGTGCAACTAAATAAAATTAGCATCTTTAGTGGCCTAACCACTCATTCCACAAGGTTATTAAGTAAACATACGTAGTTGTTTTTATTTTTTGTTTCTGTTTTCCGTTTGGTCCTTGTTTGCAACAAAACAACCAACAAATGAACCATCCACCAATTTATCCACCTGCTGAACGGAAATCCGGCAAATAGTTGGTAAATGTTACATGCAGGAATTTATTTGGTGGTATGAGCACAGATGGGTAAATAATAATTACAATTGCAAATAATATTCACCCTTGAAAGGCAACAACATGATGAAAAAAAATATATAACGAATTATGAAAAATAAATAAGTGAGTAAATTTGAGTCTATCCTTTGAGGAAAAAGGTCAGACACTTGTAATAATTTATTTTTACAAAATTTGTATTCAGGCTTTACGAAAACGTAAAAACAAAAAGTTGTTATGGCAGTCATGCATGCAATGAACAAGGGTCACATAAATTCAATTCATATGCATGAATTTTTTTCTTTTCCAGCATGAACAGATTTTAAATGAAATAAAACAAAATGAACGGCATAAACAAAAAAGACTTGGCTTTCAAAAATAGATAAAAATTTACCAAGTTCTAATAACATTAGGAGACTTACAGACAGTCATAAGCGTAATCAAAAAAAACTCTAATTCATTTGTATTTCAATTGAAAATTAGCAACAATTCGAAAAACTTGATGGTTGAACATTTCCGAAATTCTTTAAATTAATTTTTGTTTTGTTTTACAGATGTATGAGATAAATTAATGCTACTGACAGATTTGTCTGTATAAATTTATAATGACACATGCAGGTGTATAAACATCACCAAGTTAAAGAAAATAATCATATACTTATGCAGTAACCATAGCTACAAGTCTTAAACCTCAGTAATTTTGTCTAGTCAAGATAAAACTTTTTTTGCGTCATACAAGTAAAAAACTTGAAACAGTGTTATTACTCTCGTATACAGGTAACTCTCCTATAACGCATTTTCATTACAACGCGGTTCATAAAAAGCGAAAATTTTATTACTACGATTTTTATGAAAATTTTCTATGTAACGCAGTTTACTATTTTAATTTAAAAAGGTTTTCTCCCCTTAATGAAATTCTTTGCAGTATGTACATTCTTTGATACATATTTTTAAGTATGTCTTTACATACACACAACGAAAAATTTAATTGAATTTAACTAAACTAAAAAGTATTGAGAAAGTTTAAAATATGGCAAAGCAGTAATATGGTCCTGTATTTCCTGTGAACAGTGCGATTTTCTCGAATATCTTTTTCATTTTTCTTCTTTTCTCCTTTTTCCCCACCCCCCTGGAAGCGCACAACAAGACGATCGCAGGCTTAGGTGTATGTCCTTACTATGTTAACTACCAAACTGTTCTAACATTTCACAAAAACCAATTTCTTTGCATATAAGACGGCATGACCCGTGCTTTATTCCTCTGCATTTTGGCCTCGAATATAAAAAATGTTATTATAGTTAGTCCTACTATATTTTGAACCAATACAACAGATCTCAAGATTTATCATTAAATATATTTTTGTTGTTTTGTTTTTGTTTTACTTTTCCTTTAATTAAATTTTCTAAACTTCTTTTTATAATTTATAGTTAATCTTTAATTTTCCTGTGTTGCCAATAAAACTCTAACATAAGCTTTAAATTTCTAATCAATTTAGACAATATTTTAAATATTTGCGAAAAATACGAGACGAAAGAACATTGTGTGTCTCTAACAAATGACCCTTATCAAATCGACAAATCACTGTCGACAATGTTTTTGTTTTGTTTATTGCTGATTTTGTTATTGAAGTTGTTGTTGTTGTTTTCCTGCTGTATGGCCAACTCATATTGGTAATTAAATAATGTCCGGTGCATGCAATCACATAGACTGTGTACGATTGTAAACAAACTCATACGCATTCATTCAGATATGCATAACTACACACACACATGCATACACTGTAGCATGACCTTATATCCATATTTGTTTTTAACACATTTATCTTGTGCTGTAATTTCTAAGGGAAAAAAAATATGAATATGAAAAGCGAAAAATACCGGTATTTGCAAATCAGTCAAAAATTTGATTTATTCACATTATTCATTTGCATAAATCCAAACCGAAAAAGAAGAGTAATGAAAAGATTTCAACCCTTAAAATATAAAAAATCAACAGTAGGATGAGGGTCCAGTTGGCAGCTATGCGTTAAGGTATTGACTTGTATTAGGGATTAATATGCTTTCATTACAAAAGCAGTCACACAAACATGGTCAGCGTCAACAAAATGTTCTATGTGATAACAGAAAAGCAAAATGATCTACCAAAAGGGTGCTTTTATGATTTCAACAGCAATTCATAAATTTTTGACATTTAGAAAATTACTTAAGGTTTGTCTGATGCTGGGCATGAGATGAGATATAGATTAGCCAGTAGAAAAATTTTAAAGTTATAACAATTTTTGAAAATATTACTTTGATAAATAAAAATTTTTTTTAAAATGTTTAATAATAAACTAAACAAAGATTTTCTACAAACAAAAAACTTATCAAACATTTTCGATATTTAGAAGTTTTATGTTTAAATACATTATTAAGGTGCGATTATGCTGTAATAACCATAAAGAAATTTGTTGCGGAGTTATTTTTTTTATAAATTACAGTAGCGAGAGAAAAAAGGAGTTAATAAAAAGTTAATTTATTTCAGAGAGTATCGATAACTTAATAAGCGCAATTACCTTTTAATTAGTTAGCAACTAACAACATATTTTTTTATTATTCATACTTATTGCTAATTAAAAACTATTTTAAAAGTTAACAATAGAATAGAACAAGCAAGATCCAGTGTTTAAAGTTATTAATATTAAATCAATAAAAAGCAAGTTTAATTTTACCCTAGCTTGAGCACTAATATTTTTCTGTTTAAAATATGTATGTGTAAACATTGTTATTTTCTGTCAGCAAATAATAAGAACTTTAAAATTGTAAGTGCTTTGTCAGTGTACCGGTAAGATTCTTAAAAAATTTGTAGATACATTTTGAGATCTCTTTCTTTTTGATAATATTCTAGATATAATCTGCAAGTTACATAGTATTAACAGAAATTTGTGCTTCAAACATTTAATCAATAAGAAGTAATTATTTTTCATGGTAGTAAATACAAAAAAAATTTGTTTAATTTTTGCCAAAACAAGCAATACTTAGAAGAAGCAAATCGATGCGTAAATGAGAAGATATAAAAACATTTAGGTTAAATGAAACTGAGGCAGAGTGCAATAGAAATCATTTTTTACGGCTCTATGATCTTATTAAATATAAAGGGTGTTTTTTATAGAGGTATAAATCTTTAAGTTGATAACAGTTTTTAAACTGGCGGCCATTTTGTCAGCTGTCAAGTGATTTATGTTTAGTTTGGTTTGGCAATTCAAGATGAATAGACTGACGCCTGAACAACGCTTCCAAATTGTGCAAATTTGTTTAAAAACAAGATTGCCATTGATTCCGATTTTCATAAGCAAATTTTGTTTAGCGATAAAGTTCACTTTTGCTTTAATGGATACGTCAACAAACAAAACTCTTCGAGTGTAAGTAGAGACACCATAGAGACATCCAAAAAACTGACTGTTTCGTGTGCTAAACTTTAAAAACGATGCTGGTCAGAACGTTGCAGTAATGATTATTGACTTTTTCATTCATCTATTAAACAACCAGGAGCTGTGGCTTCAACAAGACGGCGAAATATGTTATTGAAGGAAACGTTTGGTAACCGTATAGTTGCAAGTTTCGGACCCTTGAATTGGCCTCCAAGATCGTGCGATTTAACGCCGCTAGACTATTTTCTGTGGGGATATGTGAAATCGCTAGTCTTCGCCCATAGGTCCGAAACGATTGTCCATTTGAAGGACAACAGTCGCTGCATTCAAAATTCATCGAAAATTGGACCTCCAGATTAGACACCATCCGCGCCAGCCATGGCGGTCATATGTCAGAAGACATATTTAAATTATAATGCCAGAAGATTATTTTTCGAATAAAGTAAAGTTCGTGTCAATTTAAAAAATTCATCTTTGTTTTATTCCATTTCAAAGTTCTATATTTCTATAAAAACAGCCTCTATTTGCCAAAAGGTGTTTTTTATTTTCCGACAAAAAATGTAATTGAATGGTTGTCCTTATATATACACTTAACAGCTTCTCAATGGAAGATTTTGATTCAGATGAAAATGATTATAAGCATTCAAATATAAAAGGTGTTATTTGTGCTATCAAGAGGAAAGTATAAGAAAACCCTTAAAAAGTGTGTGGTCAGTCTAAGAGACCTACATATTTGTTTAGAATATATCAAACTTTAAACCAAAGTCACACAATAAATAAAGAACTAATATTTAAGCCCATTTTTTATTTATATAACAATTAGTGCATAATTTAATCTATAAAATAAACTGCATTTTATTAAAAACAGATGAAAACATTTTAATGTAAATAGTGCCCCATAATAAAGAAAAAATGATAAAATCACAAAAACTAACAGTAAATAAATTTTTTTTTTAAAGTTTTTCCATTCACTTAAAAAACATATAAAAATAGTAACTAAGTCCAAATAATATTTATATAGGATCGGAAATATAAGAAATACAGCTGTTTTAATAACCAAATATTTACATTTTTCAATAGTAACCAAGACAGGGTTAAGAATTGATATAACTATTTGTTTGAACTACGTTTACTAAAAATTTTTTCTGATTTATTAAAAATAATAATTTGGTATTTACAAAGTTTATGTAGCGAGGGGCCGATATCTGTTTTCCCCCTAATGTTATTCGTTTAGTATTATCCCTGTTACACATCACATAGCGCTAAAGACAATTATTATTTAATTTAAATACAGTTCTTCAGAGGAGTCTTTTAAACGCAATTTAAATCATTTAAAAATTCCTTCCTATAAATAATTAAAACTTATATTTACCTTAAACGAACTTTCAATAAACGAATGCGGTAACTCAGTTCATGTTAAATATTTACGTAAATTCTTTTATATTTACTGACATATAACACATAAGGACATGTCATTAATTAAACAAAATATCAATTAAGTCTGTTGAGTCTACTTAAATTAATACCAAAATTGACGTCTTATGTGTAAAATGGATAAAAAAAAGTGTTCATAAAAGATAAATAGTACGTACTTTACGAATACAAGAGCATTTAACATTAATGTTTTATTTTATTTTCCCTCACATTCGAACCTGCTTCCTTGTTTTTTTTTGTAGTTTTACTTAGTGCACAAATATTTTCAATTTTTCCTGTCAGTAGTTAATTGATTTTTTTAATGACTTCACATGTTGCACAAATGACTGTCGTTCAATGTGTTTCACAGTTACCATGAATGGATACCATCAACGTCTCCGTTGTCGTCATCACGAACATCACCATGACTGTCGGTTGCTTAACCCAAGTTGATAACATTGTGGGCTTTAAGCTTACAACGACACAAAATGTGTAACAACTATATTTATCGAGACTGAAACTTGACTCGTTTATAGAGCCTTTAAGGATGAGTGTGAGCGTGCTAAAGCCTGCTGCCATTCGCTTACATTTCTGTTAATGTTTATTTCTTTTAGAAGTAGAAGTGTGTGTTTGTATTTTATGACAGTGTATGTGTACGTAAAAAATCAGAACGTTAAGGAAAGGCATTTATGTTTAAATTATTTGTTAAAAAATATTTTTAAAATATTAATATTTTTTAAAATTGCTTTAGTTATTAATAATATCTTTTTTTAACTTAAATAACTTCTATTTTGTCTTTTAATCTCACTTGCTAAAATATAATATAATAAGGCTTTTGAAAGTTATCTGTTAGGCGGGGTATCAGTTCATTCAAAATTTTTGTTCTCAGTTTTAAAATTAATTAAAATTGAAAGAAATTATCATATTAAAATCTGTCAAACAAAAAAATAATAGATTAAATGTGTGTATGTATGTGTGTGTAAATGTGGAATATTGCAAAATGTGGCGTTAAATTGTTGTTGAAGTTTTAATGACAGATCGGTTTTCATTATGTGGCGCTCTAGTGTTTTCGTCGCGGCAAAAGCCATTTGTCAATATAATGGGCGTTACACAGATACATATAAAACCATACAAATATTGCCACGAATATATCAATAGAGAGATGAAAGTGTCGAATAAAGAAACTCTACAGAAATAGAAACCTCAATGAAAACATTTGGTATGTGAGTAAAAAATGTTTGTTTTCTTTTCGTTTCAAAAGCGTCACGTAAAACTCGACTGTTACTATGAAATATTCAAAGGAATTGTAGTAATTTGCAAATACCCACACACCCAGGGTTGAAAGAAACGTAAATCTTTTTAAACATAGACCATTGAACAAATTAATTGACTAACGTCTGTGTAAAATAATGGGTGATAAAAACAAACCCATATAACTAACTGTATTTTATAATGTGCTGAAGGGTTGAGATAACATTTTTCAGAAGTGTTAATTATTTATTTTCAGTCAGTAATAAAATATTTTTAAATAAAAGTGTTATTTGTTAAAATTGCTTTTAGTCCCAAAACCAGGATGTCTTGAATGGTAAAAGGAATTTAGACTAATATTTTCTGCAAATCGTTTTTAGAAAAAAGTCAAGATGATGGTATAGTTTAACTGTCTGTTGCTTTAAATGAAATATGGCTTTATTAATTAAATTTTAAACATACTTTGTATTGTAAAAATAAACGAAATTTTGTATACATCAGTGGTGTTGGCAAACAAATTGGTTTGTGATTTCTTACCAAAAACTAAAAAAATTACTTAAATCGCTAATTTGTTCAACGATCTAGTCCGGTCCCTGACTGATGTCTACTTGAAATCACAAATTGTCCACGAATGCTGCACGTCCTTAAACTGGATGGCGATGCATTCAAACATCGCCCTCATATGGGTGCGGAGATACGGGACTAACATCGGGAACTGTGTTGCCGACAGACTCGCCAGGAATGGCACGGAAATCGGAGAGAATGCGATCGACCAATTCTGTGGCATCCATCTCCCTGCCTGCAAACGTCCAAGTGATGCGCACTTTAGCACACTTGCTCAGGCTAGATGGTCTGGTGAATCTGGATGCATCACAACGAGGTCAATGTGGCCGGAGATTGATGCGCGAGGCACTGCATATCTTCTGGACCTAAACAGAAGGCGGCTGAGAGAAATCGTAGTTGCCATCACCGGACACTGTCGTTTTGGCAGACACGCGGAAAAAATGGGATTTCCCTTTCACGACTTCTGCAGAGGCTGTCACG
>NDXZ01003523.1:0-14590 GCA_003055125.1 Paykullia maculata | reverse complement strand
CTACACTTTACCTTACAATGCTGCTTCCGAGGAAGCATAATTTTTTGCTGGGTCTATTGCGTAAATAGGGCCAAACCCTGAATTGCTAGTTTAATACATTTCTCAATTAAGTATGTATAGGTACAAATGTATGTCTGTATGTATATGAAAAATTTTAAAATATAACCAGATAGTGTCAAAATCAAGCTTTTGTTTAAATTTCAATGTTTTTTTTATCATTTCCGAAAAAAATATTGCAGATATGTATTTAAAAAAAATGCGTGATTTCATTATGATGTTGTCGTTTTATGTTGTTATTTTTGTTTTGTTTTGTTTTTTGTAACAGGCAATGATTTATTTGCCTGCTGTCATTTTTGTATACGATTGTAACAACAAACAGCAGAAAGAGGCATAAATACATACATGCATATGTACATAATTACATACATATGTATGTATGTACATATTTATTTTCCTTTTTTACCGTTTTTTTTTTAAATTTATTTAAAGACTTTTGTATTGAGTAGTAGTTAAAAAAGGAGTAGTGGGAGTTGACTTCTGCATTATCACAGTGCAAGTGAGATAAGAAAGAAACATTATTGTTTATGTAAATTTCTTTCTTTCACTACAAATTGTATGAAGAGAGTGGTTCACACGAAGTTTGGAAGGAATTATTTATAAAATTTCTTTCGGTGTTTAAAGATCGAAGACATAAAAAGTTTTTAATACATACAAAATTTTCAGTTAAAGAAAATTATTTTTCAAAATTGCTAAAAAAAAATTATTGAAAATTTCTTTTAAACTCAAAACCGTAATGAAATTACTCATTTAGACAATCAAAAAAAAAAAAAAATATATATATTTAAGGACCTGTGGAAGACTCATATACGAACAAAGAACAAAAAACTCAATGAACAAAGTGACTCCAATTTTAGATTTAAAAAAAAAAGTATTTTCCTCATCAGTTTAAATTTAGAAAACAACACTATTTTCGAAATCGTTATCGTTATTTCAGTTAAAGAAAATTATTTATCTAAATTGCTAAAAAAAAATTATTGAAAATTTCTTATAAACTCAAAACCGCAATGAAATTACTCATTTACACAATCAAAAAAATATATATATTTAAGGACCTGTTGTACGGAAGACTCATATACGAACAAAGAACAAAAAACTCAATGAACAAAGTGACTCCAATTTTAGATTAAAAAAAATATTTTCCTCATCAGTTTGAATTTAGAAAACAACACTATTTTCGAAATCGTTATATACTTCGTAGATCATACTACATACTATGGAAACTTGGTGTATATAATATAAATAGGGATATGTAGAATTTGAAAATCTTATAAAACCAGCTTAAAGGCGGTTTTACTGCATATGTAAATGTATACCACGGCCCATGCTGCTAATATGTAAGAGACCTCTAAAAACAAAAGCAAAAAAAAAGCAAAGCATAAATCGAATAAATGTGTAGGCAATGCAAAGCAGGCCTTATGTACAACGCTGCTTTGCATAACATATAAAATTAATGCACGATTTTGACAGCTGATACTCATCAAACCGAGTTGCTAACCGATTAGGAACATTAGGCGTTGAAAGAAATTTCACGTATGCATTTACGACGTCTATGCATTGTAAATATGCATTGAAAACGTTTAGGAAGTCGGCCATATTTATAAAATTTTAGTGTTTCGAAAGATTTTTCATATTTGAGATGGCTGCAACTTCAACTGTATTTAAAAGGAAGTCAACAGTTAAATTTTCTCTAAACTTAAGTTCTCACCTTTGACTTTCTATTTTTACTTAAATTGAATCTGTCTTCTTTATGTAATATGTATTTAGGCCAACCAGTTTTTAACTGAACCACTTATCGTATATTTAAAATGATGTAATACAAAATGATTTGAAAATGTTTTATGTAAAAAATTTACCATAAACAAAGACATGAGACCTTTTCAAAGGTCTATAAATACAGACGAATTTCGTTATTATTTCATAAATCATCAAATGTTAAATGAAAACTTTATAATAAATAATATATTTATGAAAGCAGAACATTAAAAGAAATTCAAGATATATTTACTTACTACTCATATCAAATGATATTGTATATTAAATATGTAAGTTTACACAATGTAAGAAAATCGAGATTATTTCAAATTGAAAAATTTATGGTGTTTACAATCTCAAGTTTTGGGAGAGAACAAAAAATCATCACGAAAAAACTTTAGCGGAGCCAGCCAAATTGACAAATTTTAATATCTTGAGAAAATGCTTAACATTTTTACAGCCACATGTGAAATTAGCATATTCACTTGTATAAAATTTTGCAATTAATAAAATTGATGTTGAAATATCATCAACCTCATTTCCTCATCACCACTTACTCGCATAAATTCTTTTTACTAATTGACAATCTCATCCCCCTGCTTGGCGTTTAGTAATTCGCAATGAAGCCGGGAAAATTAGACTAACTCACACATACATACATACATACTTATGTAACTACATTTATATTTATGTACATAGTTTTCGTGTAATTAGCAAAACACCAAAAGTATAAAGTTCTTTTTTTTTTTGTTTTGGTTTCTCTAACCAAAATTCTCAACTTTTATTCATATAAATAATCGAAAAGAAAACTTCATTTACTAAATGTTGGCTATAAAAATCCATTTACACATCTTTACATATTCGAACATTTAATTTTTGATAACTTACATACACATATGCATTTGTATATATCTACATACATATGTAAATAGTTTTACGTACGAGAATTACACAAATAGTTTTTTTTATGTGTGTACATACGTATGTACATATGTATTGATGTGTCTCTCTTTAGTAAATTTGTTTGTCTTATTATTTTACTAATGGATATCTCTAACTCCTAATTCACATAGAAATAAAACACAAAAACAAACCGAAATCCTTTTTACCATAAAAACCATCTTGAGAAATAATTAAGATATATGTGTGATGTTATTCTATTTTTCTGTATTCTGTTTTTTCTATGCAACCCAGCAAAATGTGTACACATATATGTATGTATGTATGTACATGCGTTTGATAAATTAAAGGCATACAGGCCTGTCACACATTCTATTCCAAATGGTTTTAGAAACGATTTTAATACAGAGTCTAATATTAAACTCGTTTAATGAGAACAATCTCTGGAAAAACTCGAGACATATAAATTAATTACACTGCAAAACAAAAATTAAAATCATGCGGTCAAATATATCAGCAAAATATTACTAAATAAAATAAGAGCCACAATTTCTTTCAAATTTTTTCAAAGATTTTGATTTACAAATCGTATTTAAATAAAGTGTTAAATGTTTACAGTGAGATTGGGTTGATTAGTAGCCCTATCTCGCTAATGATGTCCACATATAGAATTGACTAACATATAAAACCGTTACAAAATCAATACCGAAAACAAAATCACATAAAATCTTCTCCGGAATATAACCTGAATGATAAAAAAATTGTTAAATAGTTATATAAGAATCAAGATAAAATTGACTTAGTAATTGGCTTATAATTAGTTCTAATTCATATGAGACCTATACCCAATTATCATCCTGTTTCCCATAATAATTTTGTAAAACCATAAAAAAATTCTTTATCCATGCTTAAACGATGTGACCGAACAACAAGCAAACAAATTTGAAATTTAATCTAATAAGTTTGAAAAAATATTGAATTAAAAATCTCAATATATTCGATAATTGTTTTGTTAAATTTTCAAAAGAAATATTTGTTGCCAACAGGCAGAGAAATACATTTTAGTATTATGTTTATCAGGTTATTATTACGAACAATGCAAAATAGTTATTAGGAACATAATATGATAACTAAAAGTGATCATAACATATTCATTTAAAGTTAATATATCATAAAGTTCCCGCAATAATAACTGCAACCATTAATAATATTTTCGGTTTATGATTCTGGTTGGTTGGTATACGTGGTACTTCGGTACGCGCAAACTGTTAAATGGGGTCTTAGTGGCACAGTTTTGACAGGACTAGACCACTTGTCAGATGTACTCTCTCCCAGAGTAAAATCCATTAGGAAATGGGATTACTATATCCACCGTGTTGCATTGAGATATCTTAGTAGAGGACCTTAAGAAGGTCTGCTAGCATGTAGTTGCCCAGAAATATGTGTCTCTTGACAGATAGAGCAGGCCATTCGCAGAAAAGATGGATAATTGATTCCTCCTTGCTATTATCTTTACAGCTCCGACAATGTTCATTTTAAGCGAGTCGGGGTTGTTCTGCATGTTTTCCTAGCATCCAATGGCCCATTAATATTACCTACATGCGTCTAGATTCTGCCATCTATTTTAAGCTTTGCCGAAAAGGTAAAAAAGTTACTACTTTTTATGGTCCCCAGCGAAGTAGCAAATGAATTTGTACTAGCAACGTTCAAAACTGATTCCTCTCTGGTTAGCTCATATACCTGTTTATTGCCATTGTAGCCTTTATGCGCATGGACCCAGACTAGAGTAATTTCAGACAGTTGACCATTGACAGTTTCATCTTGCATTGGAAGCATACGAGATAAGTAAGAGAAATGCCGCATGACTGTCTACAAGTCATATTTTTTCTTTGTTTGAATGAATTATTCGGCCTTATTATGAGTGTCGTTGTCGAATTTCGTCAGTTGTTTCGTCAGAAAAAAATTATGAACAACCCAGTTGTATGAATTGTTAAAAAAAAGTGTTTGGTGGTAATAAAAACAACAAAAATACAAATATTTGTTTGAATATATAAATTTTATACTTAAATAAAATGTTAAATGTAATTTTTGGATGTTTTTTAGTTGGAGGTTTCTTTTTTAAAATTGAAAAACTTTGTTCTGCAGAAATTTCATCATTGGTTTTTTTGTAGATTGTATAGATTGGGTATCTTTGAAAACATCGCAGTTTTGTATGGGTTCTTTGGAAGTTTTTTGTACTGAATGTGAGCACGTTGGTGCTCCATGCTCAATTCCTTACCCAACCTTTGCCCGTACGAGTTGGAAGTCCCAAAACATTGAGTTAAGTAGCAATTTTGTTCTATTCCTCCTTAACGTTTACTTTGTTTACTTCACCTCTTAACCTCTTGCCAAGCTTGAATTCCTTTCCAAAAGCTCTACTATCCTGGTGAATTGGTTTATGTTTGTTTTTTTAATCTAAATTTTATAAAAGTTATTAAACAATGAATATTATTGTTTTAATTATATTTTTTAGTATAATATATGTATGTAACTAACTTTTTGTTTAAGTCCATAATAAGGCCGATTATTCCTATTAAAAAAGTATCATTTAGTCATAAATTCTAAAATATAACAAGGATTTTTAAATAAATGTTATATAGGAATTTTGTTTTATAAACATTAAATAAGATAAAAATGGTTTTTGAACAACGCGAATACGCATTTAAAATCATCTAAAATGTTGCTGGTTCATTTCACTCGTATGTAAATGTGCAAAATAGCCAAAAATTACTGACAGCAAAGTTGAAGTGCTTTTGAGGACATTTCGACTAAAAGGCTCTTTAAAGTCTTAACAAATACTCACAAAAATGTGTGTGACGTTTTGTGGTATGTGAGTGCACGAATAAATTCATGGATGTGTTGATTGTGCAAAAAAAGAATTAAAGAAAAAAAAAATGAAACGATATTGTGACGTGATTTCAACGAAAACAATATTTTTTTAAGCATTTACATATTTTAATTTACCATTAAAAATGATAAGTTTTTAACATATTGAAAAACAACAACAACATTTTAAAACAATTTGCTTAATTTTTTAAAGTAATCAAAAAAACTAAGCAAAGCATTTTCATATGTAAGTAACTTGATTGCTAAATGGTTAAATTGAAAATTTGTAATTCACCTTTAAAAGGGACTGAGAAATACCATCCCAAGCAATTTATATAACCGAACCATTAAAAAATAAATTAATTATTATGAACTGTACATATGGATAATAAACGAGTTTATTTATTTATTTTTTTTTGTTTTAAACAGTGACACATTTTTTTCTTATCCTAAATGTAAATAAGATGAAATTTTTCTGTCGCAATACTCGTATCAAAGGTATTTAAAAAACAGTTAAATTTAATACTAAATACCCTATGGATTAATTTATTTTAAACGGTGATCAATCACAAATTATGAACAGACAATAAAGAGAACAATAGAATAAGGGAAAACAGGAGACATGCAGAATTGGTTACACTCCAATCAAATTGTCAAAGCAACAATTTCTCAAATTGGGAAAAAATACGGGATAAATTAGGGGAAGATAATTTAAATTGAAAGATGTACACTGCCACTGAAACTAGTGGAATCAGAACGATAAAGACCTAACCTAACAAAATGATCAAATGCTTTTCTTCTTCATCTGGAATTTTATCAAATGCCCAGTTAAGAATTTTGTGATTTTCGTTTTTTTTCCTAAACGAAAGCAAAAACGTTTTTAATTTTGTATTTTATTCTTGTCATCTTTGTACAAATTAGGGACTTAAGCAGATGATAGATTAGCGAAGTATTTTATGTTCTTTAGTTAAATGTTACAATTTGTAATTTTTTTCTTCTATTAAAGGGAACTAAATAAATGAAATCTTTAATTTTTTACAAGAGTTTTTACAATTTTTAAAACAAAGTTATAGGTTTTTGTATGAAGGAACTAAGGAGTTTGTGGTAAAAATTTTACAAATAAAGATTTTTCATCGCAACTACCCCCGAATATAAGCAGAATGCACACCTTAAAAACGATTGCGATTTGTTTAACAAACCACAAGGCACTCAATGCATTGCTCTCTGACCAGTAATTGCATTTTATTAGTATCTGACGGCCATATATATAATGAAAAATTAGCTTGAAGCTAGAACAGAGTTGAATTTTAATATAATTGCAAACTGTAGGTAGCAAAGTGCTTAACTCTTGTTATGGTGAGCTGCCGAATTTTTGCCAACTTGTATAAAACAGCTGTTCAGTATTATGGAGGGAAAATTCGATATGGAAAAACCAGGGATGATTTAAGCTAAAATCAAAGACAATAAACAATATAGTTGTTGGCTTTGCTAAAAAGCTGCCTATTTTTTTGCAACTCGGCATTCTAGTTGGCAGCTCGTAACACGTAATGTATAAGCTGTGGCTAAATTTTCATTATACATATGGGGGTTAAAGTTAATTGTTTCATTAAACTTAATGCTAGTTATATTCGATGAGGAAATAATATATTTATAAGCTTATTTATCATTTACTCAGTATAATGTATGACACCTATAAAAAGATGGAACATGTTATAAAGATGAAACATGTCTAAAAAGCACTCGCTGTTAGACATTTGTCAACTTAGTCCACACAACAAATCCCGCGTGGTTTAATATGGGCTAAATAATGGCCTGTAGAACGTCAAAGCTCACGTTCTATCAAATACGTTTTGGTAGGCAAACATTTCTTTTTAGGAAAATTCAGCAGTAACACCATTCCGAGTCCAAAAAAATGATCTAAGAGGCCTATGCCTGTCTGTACATAAATGCCAAAGGTTTTTGCCAGGACCCCCTTCTAATATCGTTTATCTAAAAAGGCTTTAAAACTCAGCTTAAAAAGGCTCTGCAAATGTACACTTTTTGTTCAATTTATTCTTTTATATATCTGTTTCTTACTCAGCGTAGAAAAGGACAAACGAAATTTTTGGTGATCTGTTTCCTTTGCTGATTTCTCACCTCTATGAATTTCATTTCCAAACTACCAACATACATACATATGTACATATATGTATTTGCTAAGGGTTGTTATTCGCTTTTGGACTCGATAAGGTCTTTTGTCTATGATACGTGCCATTCCAACTGTAATGACTATTTAAAACAAGGAAATATTTGAAATGAAAGCAAAAAAAAAATGCTGGATGACGTTTTGTTGCCATAATTGTGATGAATGACTTTTTAAACAGTCGTCAACAAATGAGTTCACACAAACAATTTTTATTTTTTTTTTTCAAAATTGACGCGTTTTGATGGTTGTCTGAACCCTCCACCAAAAATGAAACTCAATTAATTTAGAAAATACATTTTCATTGTTCTATTTTATTGACTTTTTGATTTTTTTCCGTTGTTAAGAAAAATCATTTAGGATTTGTAATTGTAATTGATATTTTATTTGTTTTGCTCTGTTTCCCATTGTATTTTATAGAATTTTAAAAATTTTCATTTGTATTAATATTTATAAATATTTGTTGATTTTAAGGATTATTAGTGTTACGGATTTAATATACTAAACAACGTTATGAAAATCCTAAAAAAAAGGCAGCTGATTTTTGTAATAACAGAAATATTTATTTTTATTTTCCTAATTTCTTTATACCTTTCCCATTTGTATTTATTAATTTGCATTTTGGCATCATCTTGTTTTCCATCGGATATACATATTTACCCTTCTTCTGTCCACATTTAACCACAAAATGTCTCCAAGTTGATAAAGACCACCTTAACCATATAACATTTTTTGTGGTTTTTCACTAATGTCTTTTTTGGTATAAATAAATGTTTTTTTTTTCAATATTATTTATATGTAAATGTTTGCCAAATGAATTTCGTAAAAAAGGAGTTTGTTTTTGTACAGTAAAATAATTCAAAAACCTCAAAGTAAATATTATAGTAAGATTTATTGGTTTTTGGATTAATTATTAAGCGCAGTTAAGAAATAATTTTGCGAAAGTAATTGCAATAAAATATAAACCGGATTTTTTTACTTTTGTATTAAAAACAAACACAATTATTTCTAGAATTGTATATTTTGAATTTTTTTTTTTAAAAAAGAAGTATCTGCTTTGCAAAGGAGATTGAAATAAGATAAAATATGGTGCAGGGTAACAGAGATATAAAGCTTTTTGTTTTAAGCAACCGTACAATTGCGAGCTTTGTTTAGTTAAGTAGTCTTAACTATAGGTGGCAGGAGTATAAATAGTTTTTGTTTATAATTTCTACAACTACTTTATTCTGCGACACCATTAAGTTAAAATTTTCTAAATTCTTAAAGATAGCGATATCCGTCCACTTTGTAATGCCTCCGGTCGATAAATAGACCGTATGTGTAATCAAAATATAAGTTATTTCCAGAATGTCTCGTTTTTGCAAGCCATCAAAATTGGCTCAGATATGGGCAAAAATTCACTTATTACTGCCTCTTTTTTTATATACTTCACATAAAGTGGCAAGGGTATATACATACATATATATAAGTTCGTCATTCCATGTATATTTAAATGCTTTTGTTTTAATAAGAAGTTGCTACTTGCCATACAGCTCATCTCGTGAAACAATTAAACTACTACCTGAGTCATTTGCTGCTCATTTACCCTCTAATTTTGGTGATCAGAATTGGTCTTCTTCTTCTTCTAGATTATTTGATAAAATGAGACAATATTATTTGAAGGTCTAATATGACGAGGGTCATATTAAAGTATGCCAACACTGCAATGATTGTTTGCTTCAAAAAGGGAACCTAATTCGGCTAGATTATTAAAAAGTTTACTGCAAAGATTCTGCAAAGTTCATTTATTAATGTACAATAGAGAGAGGAAGAACAATTTCCTTTTCTGATTCGTCTAGACAGTTACTACAGAGATTTAAATTGTTTACGCTAATTATTTTAACATATCCACCAAATTTGAAATGTATTCTATGCCACTGTATTTTTTTTAATGAGTGATCTATTTAATTTTAAATTGTAAGAATCGTGTTTGGTATCAGACAAAACATTTTGGTAACTTAGCATTTGGACCTATAACTTTTTATGAATTAAGAAGCTCTTTTGCTTCGTTTTTTTACAAGCGGAATTTTGGTTGTTATATAAACAATCAGAACCGCAATAGAATGAGTTTTGTAAAGACTTACCATATTATTGGCTACGCAATAACAATAATTTAAAATTTTTTTATAATTTTTAAAAATTTATACAGTGTAAGCTACCTATGCTTATATAATTGAGGAATTCACAAGCTAACTTATGATATCATAATGTCATATGTCCTAAAAATTTAAAATGGTTTAAGTTCTTTGTTGTTGCCTTTTCCGTTCGGCTAAGACAGCACAATAAACATAGCAGTCAAAGTCATATTGTTTTAAGACACTTTTAGTATGAAAAGAAACTTAATCCATTTAAAATTTTTAGGACATACGACATTATGATATCATAAGTTAGCTTGTGAATCCCTCAAATATGTATACAGTATAATTTTTTAAAAATTATTTCTGATGTTCGGATTCTTTAGTTAAAAGAAAGAAAAGAAATAGAAATAAGCATAAGTACACTTTCTTTTTACTACACTCAAAGAAAACCCTTGATTCAGACAATTTATTTCTACATTGCATCAATCAAATTTTTCATTGAAAGCCAGCTAATGAAGCTCTTCATTGTATTAATGAAGAATTTTTATTACATATATGAACCTTATATGTGAAACAATGCCATTAATGAAATGAAACCAGTCATTGACCTATTGAAGCCGATTGAATGGTTCAATGAAACATTTTTGTAAATAATAATTAAAAAACCTTCATTAATTAAATGTAATCTTTTTAATCAATTTATAATACTCCTTCACTTTAATGAAAGGAAAGCGAAGGGATAAATAAGATATGTATATAAAATTACTTTAAATTATAAAGTCTGTTGTTAGTTTAAGCTGTCTATGTGGTGTTTATTCCAGATTATCAGCAGACTTTCAAAATATTTCTTAAAAAAATATAAGAAATGTTTTATGTTCAAGTAAGAATTCAACAACAAATTGAATAAGAATTCTTACAAATCAAAACAACAAATTTTAAATTATTAAAAAAAACCAACAAATAAATATCTTTCATTAGCCTTTGGTTAGTCTTAGTTTTACTAATATTTTTCTTTAAATTTGTTTATTGAAACGATTTTCATTAATACAATGAACTATTAAAATCTTATCGAAACTATCATTTGTTACGAGAATTTTAAAAAATTTACATTTTTCAGAGCCCTAACAATTATCTACGATAACGAGCAAGCAATATGTTAATAGTAAATCGTTCGCTGATAGATAACTACTGCTACTTATAATTCTTCTAAGACGGGAATCTCTGATTTTGTATAATTTGTGGTACTAATATCTATGCCCGTTGGAATAATAGGCAGCAACAAAAATTTGCTGGGCTGATTTTAAAATAGGTTTTACAATATGGAACATAATTTTATATATGTATACTTATGAAACCAATATGTACATACATATATGAATTTAACAAAATAATAATTTTAACTTGACTTTGTTCTACTGTGTACAAAGTTTATGTATGAATATGTTTATTAATCATTAATAATAATGAAACAAAATTACTTATGTTAATAATTCTTTTTCAAAGCCTGTTTACAAATCGTTTATTAAAATTTTGTGAATATGAAGTTTATTTAGCAGATTAGGAATATAAATACGTTAACTCATATACATATATGTAGTCTAAGATGTGATTGTGTGTGTGTGTGTGTTACAATAGAAATATACATTCATATGTATGTATGTATGTCTAACCAATAATCTAACAATTCATATTAATGTATACAAATACAAACAAAAATGCCCAAATTCACATTAAAATATGTACATACATACATAAGTACATATATGCATAAGTATACTTACACATTCGTACATCTAAAGTAATAAGGATTTGTTTCAAAAAACATTTATACATATTAACATTTCTACATATGTACAAATGTACATACATGTATTTAGTTTACGAAAATATGGAAAGTAATTAATTTTACTACATTCGATTCAACTACATATAATCATACATATGCGAAAGAGTACGTTCATACATATGTACTTGTGTATATAATCGAGTATTGTATTAATAGGATTTATTCAAAAATATAAACATTTTGTGTGCAAAAATCTTTCTAAATACATATTTACACAAATGTATGAATGAGTTCATCATTGAAAATGTATAAATCCATTGACTGCGTATGTATGTTTATAAAGGACTAAATACAGATGAACATTAACACTAACATACTTATTTGAAATATGTATGTACAACTATAATTACGATTGTACAGATTTATGTTTTAATAACATTTCGGTCGATTCTATTTATTGTCGAAACATGTTGGCGTAACCAGTTATAGTTGAATAAATTTATACAACAATGTATTTTGTATACATATGAATTTATCTATCTACGAGTATGTATATACATACATACATATGTGTAATAGTAAATCTAATTATTACTGTTATATGCGGACATACGTGGTTATAACCATTTTAATGTTATTAAATTGAACGTCATTAGCATAGTTCAGAAAATCCAGAAAAAATAATTAGAAGTTTAGTCATATTCTCTATGATTGATGGTTTTTTTTCTTATTCGATTTAGATTTAGTACTTATTTAAAAATAACTAATAAAAGTTTAAAAAATATTATTTTCTAATAAGCTGTGAGTTAAATAGATGATATTTACATCCAACACTAAAATACCGATCAAAGAGTGCTGATGATGACAACCGTAGCTGGTTTCGAAAATGCATTCCACTCGGCTAGTGTCGGAAAACTTACTTTGAAAATTATTATGCATTCGTGATCACAAAAAATTAAAAATAAAATTTCTAAGAAATTTAAAATGAACTTGAGCCAAAATAAAACTAAAAATAATTGTTTTAAAACAAATTAAAGTTCGTAAAAAAACATTTAAAATTCTAATAAAAAATATTATTAATAATTTTATTATTTATGGCTATTCAGAAAGTTTCCTTTACCACAAATACACGGCTATATATTATTTGCTGATCTTTATGACGTTCGAGAAAATGTTTTGAAAACATGATTTCTTTTGCATATTTATTAATTTTGAAATGCTTTTTTAATACTTTTATTTTTTATTTTGCTTGACGCATATTTTTGTACGCAAAAACATATATATAAACCTTGTATAAATCACAAAGGAACCGTATACATTGGACCAAAGTGCAAATTCTTAAAGGTCAATAAAGAATTACGCTTTAAGTTTTTTTTAAATGGTGGCAACTGCAAGTACTGTACAAAAAACATGTTGCTAACTCTCCCCTGAAGAAACTGAATATCCTCCTGCAATTTAGGTACCACTTACTTATTAATATTAATTATATCAAGAACCCTTATGCATATACATGTTTTGTATATGGTTTGCGGGTGCTTAGAAATAATTACTACATGTCCTTGTTTGATAATGCATGTACATATGTATGTGCTATTTTAATCTATATTTGTGCAAACGAGTACATATATAGTTTACATATACTATACATACATACACACATATGTCTGTATGCATTTATTCAAGTAACTATTTATGGATTTATTCAAATTATTTCCAAATGCTTTTAACGTATAATTAGAATTGCGCGAAAGAAATCAACAATATTCGCATTTGAACAATATGGCAATGCGTCCGTTTACATTAGTTTTGCGGATGTGGTTGTGTTCATATTCATTCACACACAGTTACACACGTAAGCTCTTGAAATTATATCTGTTGAACTAATTATGTTAAACTTATTGGTTCTAGCCGTTTCTTTAACCACTTTGTCTCTTTTTCTCTCTTTAGTCTATTTAGCATATTTTTTACAAGTCAATAACTGCAGCAGACCAAAAATATGCAAACAAAATTATTTTTATCTACTTATGTAGCTATATTTTTCTGTAGGAAGAATTAAAGATAATATTCTCTTTAAGCCCAGCGTTTAAACCACATAAAACGGTTCGGAAAACACAATATATTCATGTAATTAGCGTAAATCGCACGGGATCAGGCATAATTGCGATTATTTTTTATTAATCCCGAAAGTGCACATGATGATAATGTGCATGATCTGCGTGAGTTAACTTGTGTTTTTAATGGTTACCAATCTCCATCAAAATATTTTTTTTTAGCATAAGCATGTGGGTGTGCGTTTCAAGGATGTCGGAGATAGTAATTCTTTAGAGAATCAAAATTTTTCAAGCCAATATAGAACCTTATTAATTTTCGAATGAATGTATATTCATAACTAATAACTTTGTACGTGACTGTTTTAACTAAGTATCTTTCTGACTTCAAGTAGTTCGTAATTTGACTCTCTCAGCCTATATCTTAAACATCTGAAAAGTGCTAAATCTAAACTTTTTTTTAAATTTAAACTTAAAGAAAGAGTTAAGTTATTTCAAAGATTCTGTGAAAAAGTTTTAACAATTAAAAACAGCAGCATAACCATTCCTGTAGCAGAATGCGATCAAGCAGGGGCCTAATTCTGTCATTCGATAGCGATCGAGTTTTACTCGAACGTGCGAGTTTTCTTTGCTTTAGGTATAGGAATTCCAATTGGATTCCTATTAGAATTGTTAAAACTCGATCGCTATCGAATGCCAGAATTAGCCTCCAGGTTTCAATATATAAAAAATATAAATTTTCTTTGTTCCTATAACGAGCATAGGGCCTCCAGCAGGTTTCATTAATGACAATCATTTACATGACAATTTTGTTTTATGTTGTTCTTCTTTATGTAAACGTATAATTAAACACAATGTTTTAATTGTTTTTTTTTTTTTT
>NDXZ01003521.1:0-14173 GCA_003055125.1 Paykullia maculata | reverse complement strand
CCGTAACCATACTCAACCATGTTTTTTTTTTGCGTGTAGCAACGCAACTATTTTCAAATACCACTTTCAATGCGATAAGTCGTTGCCCTTGGAATGGAATTATACAACCCAACGAAAACAGCTGATTTCATTCAGTTAATTAATGATTGGTTCGGTGTGCATAATTCCTCACTAAGAACATTTAATTACCCTGGCAAGGTATTTTATATTTTTAAAACTTAACTATATTACATATAAAACTTAACTATGTTACAAGAACCATACGGCATTGCGCTAGAGGCACAAAAGGACATACTAATGGAAATGAACGGCGTAATTTTCGATCCAATCGTTCCCGGAAAAAAAAGTTTGGAACCTTTTCAAAAATAATAATAATGCTGCACCAGTATGTCGAAAAATTTAACTTGTCATATATAGTGACATTCCGCTTAAACCAAGATGTACTGGAGCACTTCTTTGGTGCTATTCGTAGCAAAGGTGAGTTAAATGACCACCCATCACCTAGAGACTTTAAACACAGACTTTGAAAGTACATCATTGGTAAATTTTTAACAACATACAGTTGTAAATATCCTTTTTTTAAATATATTTAGCAAGAAATACTGAGCATTTAAAGGGCACCGGAAACGTGCAAGATAACACAACAGACTGGCTAAACTGTTCCAAAACTATAGAAATGTCATTCAATACAGCTGAAGAAGGAATACAGGACTTCCATGAGGAACTACCTGAAGGGCTTAGTCAGGATTGTGATGACCTCGATTAGATGAGTGTTGATGATTTTGGTATTCTTCAAGAAGATGCTCTAGAATACGTAGCTGGCTACATTCTTAGAAAGCATAATCTCGAAGAATTCGAATATTGTGGAAGTTCGTTTTCATGGGTCGATCAAGTGTCGAAGAGATCCTTGAAAAAGCCAAGCGAGAGTTTCATGGAAGCACTAAAGAAACTTGAAGCTACTTCTTATAAAATCAATGGCAAAGAAATTGTCTACTGTCATGGTTTGAAAAATAATCTTCTAGACAGAAGTAAAGATGTAAAACTGCCGGAGAAAGTAAAAAATTCGTTTTATAAATGCCGAATATATTTCCGCGTGCGGCTTTTGAACAAAAGACTCAAAGTTCAAAAAGCTAAACAAAGAATTATGGGATATAAGAAGATGATCAAAATAAATCTCTGAACATCCTAGTTAATATTAAAGAAAGTATTATATAAATAACAAATCGTAGTAAATACTATATTACTTACTACATTTTAACTCAAATAATTTTATTTTACATAACAGCAACAAAAACCTCTTGTATAATTATCTTTTGGAGAAGGCACCGCAAATAATATCAAAATCAACTGTAATAACATCCTCTAATAACGGAACGATATAAAACAAAATTTTTGTGTACATGGGGATTTCCACAGAAATGTCAACCGCTGCCACAAAAATTCAAAGTCTATAAAGGTATGTTATTTTAACATGTCTTTATAGGGAATCTATCAAATTTAACTAGTGTTAACAGATCTAACATTTATTCATAACCCATTTTGAAGTATTCGAATACAAAGTCGATAAAAACAATTTTGCTGAAAATAATCGGCGCTTTGCTCTCTTTACTTGTTTAAAGTTCGTAGCGTGTGACATCGTAAGTGTAAAATGTAAAATAAAAAAAAATTTTTTTTTCTAAAATATCTGTTTTTGTATATGTAATCACAAAATATAAAATTTTTAAATCATGATGATAATAATCAGGATGATAAATTATTGGGCACTTTTCAAAGATTTTAATATATTCTGATGGAAGCTGCGCTCAATTTAAAATTATTATATTTTGACAAGCTTGAATTATTAAACAATTTGGATGTACATATGTATGTATGTAAATATATGGAATGGAATTTTTTTGCTAGTTCTCAAGGAAAAGGAGCCGTAGATGGAGTTGGTGCCGTCATTAAAAGAAAAGTGTGGCAAATAAAATTTAAAAACGTCGTTTTACCTGATGCACTATCGTTTTATCGATGTGCAGAAAAAATACAAATAGAACTAAAATGTATTTTATGCCAACTACTTAAATTTAAATTTTGTTTCTACATTTTAAGTTGGACGAAAAATGGAAGAAAGAAAAAAGCATTCCAGGTATATCCCACTTGCATTTGTTTTGCTGCGAAGGCCAACAGGTAGAAGCAGCTAGAACTGCATATTCCATTAAAAAAACCTTATTGACATTAGTATTTTTAATCTTTGTTTTTAAATACATATGTATAAGGTGAATATAATTATTTTTGGTATTTTGTTAAGTTTTTAATTTTTGTTGTGAAAATAAATATATTGAATATATTAAAAATCACTTAAACTGTAATTATTTATGTCTAAGGCCTGGTATTCTGTTCAATATTTCACATGAAATTATGTCAAAATACATACATATACGAAAATTTGTAATGATAAAAACAATAAAAATTTTATTAATTTTTTTTGAAAAGTTTTTATGTTAAAAAGTTCATAAATTGTATTCAATTTTATTAATAACTGTTTTTTGTCAAAATGAACTTACACCATTTTAAATTGTAACGGCTCATATTTGTTTTGTTTACAAATGAAAAACAATGTTGTATACTTTTACACAAGAAAATCGTCCAAATTCTATAAGCAGCCCATGAGGTATAGTCTTTCTTCCTCATGTAACCATTAAAGACCTTCTCGAGCATTTTGAAGTGATAGATGTGGAAGACTTCCTACCTTATTCAAAGATACTTCTCGTACATGGGATGATCCTTACGCTCTTGCGTAACTTTCTTTTTTTTATATGGCTGAAAATTAATCTCTTAACTAAATTTAAAAAAATTAACCATACCATACACCACACAATACATACTATAATAGGTTGTTAACTGATCACATATTGTTTGATCAGTTTCAAATTTTACGTGTTTGCAAAACAATAATCTCTTAATTATACGCAACTAGAAAGCATTCTTAAGGTGGAAATCACTTTGGTATATTTCCTAATTACGTTTGTGTTTTTAAACATAGCAAAGACTAGAATCTCTAGAATTTTCTTTTACTTAAAAACATAACTGGTCCTCTTATTGAATTGGTAGCAAACATATTAAAAGGTGTATTCAACTGGTGTGCAAAAAACTCTAATCAAATCATCATCATTAAAGTAAAACTGTGAAACTAATTTTATAGCAGGTAGCGTAAGGAATTTTTTGGTTTTGTATTATGATTATACGCAATAAAAAGAACCAACTTTTTTTAAGCTAAAACGGTACAATATAATGGATATTCCTTTTTTCAGTAGTGACTAATTCATAGTTAAAATGGTTTTGTTCTTTTATTTGATTTGGATAATACTATTCCTAATATTGTTTTAATTCGTAATGTTCAATGTTCATTAAAACTGAAACAAATTAAAATCTTAGACTGATTAAAATCAATCCATTGATAGGATATTAAAGTTGATTGAACATTAAAAAACTGACTAAACATATATATTTATGTATGTAGATGCTCTTTAGAGAATGACCCAAAAATTTTCCTTTATAAGCAGCTAACATGCATATGTATGTAAGTATGTACATGATTAGATACAACATGCAAGACATAAAAAATTAGTTTTTCCTTCTGCTTTTTGTGTTTTCAAGACTTTAAACCCAGGACCGTAAAAAAGAAAACCAAAGTTATAACAAAAATGCTGTCGTTTTATCTAAGACCGTGAAAATGTACTTATATATGTATGTACATGAGTATGTATACTTCAAGTGTATCTCTAAAGAATTCGTTAGTATAAAGTAAATTTCACTTTAAAAGTTTTACGTATCAAAATATGTAGATATATGTGAATATGTATATAAATAAATATACAAGTATATGTTTTATATACATACATATGTATATAAGCACTTAAAAGGGGAGAGTGGTGCAACAACATCAAATACTAAATAAAGACAACAATCTTCAAAGAATACCAACATACAATGGCAAATGACTTTAGGAAGGAAGATAACAAGAAAGTTTAACAGAAGAAACAGGCAAAAGGACTTAAAATTGTGCACATTTGTACTCATACTAAGAAAGAATTGATGAAAGAACTAATACAATGACGTTTGCTGCGCAGTTGCATAATAACATACATATATATGCTTCATCGTGTGGCTTTGCCAAGGACATTAAAGCCGTTAAACTGCGAAATAAAGCTTTATTTCCATTGTAGCAATAAAAAATAACTCTACAAAGAAATAGTAAAATTTAAACAAAATTTGAAGAGAGAGAGAGAGGGGAAGAGAGAGAAAAAAAAGCTAAACACTCGTTTCATTCCTATCTTACTTAGAGGAAATTACACTAAAGAAAAAAAGAGAGAAAAAATATTTGTATCAGTGATGCCATTTGTTGCATTTTTTGTACGCAAATGTATAATTTCGTTGTAGTGGCATTATTTGTGTAATTTTTCACATCCAGCAACAGAATTAAAAAAAATAATTTGCAATTATTTAAGAATGATTAAAGTAAAACTAACGACTACCACTGATTTTTTTTGCGATTTTGATTGAACTGCAAAAGTTATCAAAAACATTAATAGAATTTAATAAAGTGGCTTTAATTTGCAAATAAGTTTCTTTACTAAAACCGATTAGCAAAGTTAGTTATTTGCAAATAAAAATATTTGCCATTTAATTTAGCATTTATATTGTAAAGCTTTATGTTTAAATTCCAAATGTTTTTATGTGCATATGAAGGTACTTATGGACATTTTTTAAGAGAAAAGTGTATTTTTATCCAATAACAAATTATTTGTATTAAATTACAATTAAACAAATAAGATTAAAAAAAATTTAGACGAAAAATAATATACGTTTTTGGTAATTTTGTAATTTTTTTAAATTCTTTGCAGAAGTAATAATGTACATATATACAGCAATACAAAACATAGTGCAAACTGCGGTTAAATTTTATTTAAAACAAAGTTTTTTAAATAATTATTGCTCTAAGTTAGAACCTTATAAATTATTAATTTACATTTCATTTTGGTTAGAGTTTAAATCGAGTTTGAGGACTTGGTCGGAAATGTGTTTAATGTAAAAATATTTTGTAAACGAAAAATTTTATTTGAAAAGTTAACTTTTTTAGACAAGGAACTGCAGTTTTTTTAAGCTATCCCTGACCAGCACTGATACGCATAAAGTGCAAGAGAGGTAATTTTTTAACCCTTCTTTTGCCTGAAGGACGAATAGTACATTGCATTGCCATTAATATGCCGCTAAATAGTTGTGTTATGCGCTTGCATGCTCTTTTTTGTGCGCTCTTTTCTCTTTTTTGTTGTTTGAAAAGCTCTACGTAAAATTACTTTCACTTTCACTATGACGCATTGTAGATACAATCTCATTATCGACGTAATTCACAATATCTACGTCATTATTGTTACGCGCCAGAACTTAATACAATTTAAGGTTTTTACTTACGACAAACACACTTTCATACTTATTGACTAACAGAGGCGTACATATGTATTTGTGTGTGTGTGTTTGTGTGTACAAGTTCGTGTTTTCTTATCGCAGTTTTTCAAACTATAATACGATTTGTTTGTACATGCGCTTGTATTTCCTGTGTATTTTCTTCCGGTTTTCAATTTTATGTTTTATAAACAAAGATGCCATATTATTTACTCCTGCAATAACAATTTTCGAAAACTCAACAAATTTTTTAACTTTTTCTGATTATTACTTTCAGGAATTCAATAATCTGTTGAATGCTTAAAAATTGTGTCAGATAACAGAATTTCTTTATCTAAAAACGTACAAAGTAGAATGGCAAATAACACCTAACATCAAAGTATCTTTAAACTTTCACATTAATTGTAAGAAGTTACCAAAGAACTATTTTAACTATCTCCCTAAATGGTTTTTAAGAGTTTTGATCGAAGTAAATAGCTTGAATTTAAAAAAAGAAAACCTTTTTCTTTATTAAAAGGTACAAGGAGGATATATCGCCCATTTGGTATCTTGTCCCGCAAACATCTTCAATAGTAGAGTACTTCTGAATTGGCGATGACCAAACATGTTGTTCGACCATTATCTACGTGGTATTATTGTGTAATTGGTCTATTTTGTTATGAATGATTATGACACTAACAAACAGAGAATTTAAGAATTGTAAAAGAATTGCTTGATTTTCAAATAGCAAATCATAATTTTTAGTCCCTTATTGGCAACAGTAATATATACATAGCCATTATATAAGAAAGGTAGCTCTGGCACTTTTTTAGATTTGTTTATTTGTAAAATATATGCAGGTGGGTGCTAGAGGTTATGCCACGCCGCCATACATTTTTGGCTGCAGTTGTTTAATAGATAGTCAAGTGCCTTTTAAAGGCTCCGATCCTTACAAAATTTTTATAAGGTAACTTCATTATACCTAAGTTTAAAAACTATAATTTTTGCAGTTCCTCTTTTATGCCAAACATTTTAATTTCATTTTATATGAGCTGCAATTCCCCACACTAGATCCTACCATTTTATTTAATAAAAGCAATCACTTTTAAAGTGATTTAAATAAAAAAGCAATAAATTAATTTTTTGTTTAATAGGAGTGAAACGCTCACGCGCCTTAACTCATCCTATACATTTTTTTTTTGCTAAAATAACCCAATTAATATGAGGGTTTCACTAAATTAAAATACTTTATCTCATATATTTCTCTTTGTAAGGGGACATCACAACACCTTATCTGACCTTATCAAAATTTTGTTAAAATAAACCAATTAATACCGAAGTCATTTAGTTTTTAGACTGTAATTATAATAGTTCGCTATAAATCTTCAAAATCTATTTTTTTTTGTATTAGAGTTGATACCCCTCCTCTTTCAAAGTAATTCAAGCTTAGTTTGTAAGTTTGTAAGTTTCCATGTCACAAATCTTAGTACATTTACTTCTTTTGTCTAAGTGTAAAAACTTCATTAGTTTAGTTGCAAATTGTAAATCGCTACTTTTTTAAATACAGTCTGGTAACCACTCTATAAAGCAACTAATACAAAAATTTAAAAACAAACAAAAAAGAAGCCAAAATTATAGTGTGTTAAGGCAAACTCGCGGACTATTTGCAGAAATGTTAGTAGTCTTTTTCAATCACACTTCTTTTACTTTCTCCAACAGTCTGCCATCCTTTATCCCATTTTGTAAATGTCTCGAAAGCTCTTTTTACTTTGCACTATGAGCAATAAACAAAGCTTTGTGGTGAGTAAAATTTTTTGGTGGATGTAAGAGTTATGTTCGTGTGTAAATATTTTTACGCAGCTAAAACGCAAGAATCAAGGACGTTTAACAACGCACTTTTTTCGCCGTTGCCACAAGTATGAAAAAATCTAACACAGATTCAGCTAAAGTGCGCTCTAATGTAATAAGTAAAAATGCTGGCGATAAACCAAAAGAAATTGTGTTGAAATAGTTCCTTTAAATTGCCCGCCTAAATGCGATTCTCGCTTATGTGATTTACCTTTTATTGCCAAATTCAGGTATATATTTATGTTTTATCATACCAGATCTGTAGCTTAAATTTGTGCCATGATTAGCGGAAACCAAGCTCAGAATTAATACCCTACCTTTTGTATCTTTAATTTTTGTTTGTTTTGGAAATTAATCTTTTATGCGTCATTCATATGTGCATTTTACGTAGTTCATGTAAGTGGGGGCTACTTATTGATCAAAAAGTTGAAAATTCCACAGCAACAAAAAATAATAATAAAGCGAAATAAATGCAAAACATACTTTTGTTGTTTTTGTGTCGTGAGGGTTGCTCAAAGGCAACAACAACAACAATAAACACACATGTCCTACACATAAACTCACGGACCAACTGATTAAGTGACGGTTAAACTTGCTTTGAATAGTTGTTTGCAGTTTTACTTAAAGAATGGTTGAATGGGTCTGGTCGCACAGTGATTCGTTTCATAACAAAAATTAGCGAGATTAATGCCATAAAAAAATTTCACAAGAGGGCAATAATATCATAATACAAGTCCAACATTTATAGGACCGAATAAAAGAATGCTGAGGATGAAATTGTAGATGGCTTCTTGTTGTTATTGGCACATTCTAAACAAAACCTCCAGGGAACTACAAAAAAAAAGAAGAAACATGTACTTTTAATACTTTATGGTCATTTTTTTAACCATTTAATGAATTGCCATATAGTATATTGGCTATATGCTAAAAATATCGTTTTTCATGTTGGTAACTGAAATAGTTATTTTGCATCTAAAAGTTATGGTAGGTATGAACTAGGGATGGGCAAATGCAAAAAAAATATCGATATTTTTTCAATATCGTTGCCGGTCGATATATATCGAATTGAAAATATCGATATTTTTCGTAAGTTCATAAAATACAGGAAAAACAAACTTTATTAACAAAAAATTATTTCTTATTGATGTTTAACGGTTAACATAGAAACAATTAACCAGACAACTATATTTGTGGTTAAGCTACAAAGTAAGGCGCTGTAAAACTGTGATTGAACCAGTAACTATGAGATACTGACATAAGGAGCTTCCTCTGTTGGATGTGTTCACCTGTCAAACGGCTTCCACTATCGAAGACACCAGGAAGCCTGAGAAATTAAATATTTAAGGGCGAAAGAACATGCGTGAAATGCTGGACACATACAACTTCACATGGTTAAGACTTTGTTAAAAATACGTTAAAAACAAAACAATGTAATTGACACATAATCCAGAAGATATGCACAATAGAACAGCTAACGCCGAATGCAACTCAACATAAAAATATTCAACACTAATTATTTGCGCATAGAGTTTTACAGTTGCGGGTGTTGCTATAGACATGCAAATATGTACCTTAAATGTGATCAAATTTGTCGTGCAGCATTAAACATTCTTTTCGTTAAAGACTGCGAAAAGAAGTCTTTTTACATATTAAAAAAATAAAATACAAAACCAGAGTTCAAAAATATCGAAAGAAAATTGCAAGAAAAAATATTGATATGTATATCGATATATTGCTAAATATCGACGAAACATATCGATATTTTTTTGCCCATCCCTAGTATGAACCATAGAGGGGGGTTTGCACTAATTTTGATGCTTTCACTAATTAATAGTGCAAAATTATTGCACTATTTTATTTCATTTTTAGTGGTGAGTTAAAAATTTGCTGCCCAACTTAATAAAAGTGATGATAAGAAATTTCGCACTCAAAATTAATTCAAATTAATACAAATTTCTTTGGCCTATCGCAAAATTTTTATTTTCTTTAATTTTGATTATAACGTAGAAATCGCGCATTCAATTTAAATATTGAAAGATTAGTGGAAGTTAATTTTACTACAGCCCTTTTGAGTAATGGTTCTAATTTTTCCCTAAATCAAAATTGAATGGTAGTGAAAAAAATAACACTTCCACAAAACATTTTTAGTAATAGTGCTGGTAAAAAATAGGAAAAAAATATAATTTTTGCAATTTTATTGAGTGGTAATGCAATGTTGATTTCACTTAAAAATTAGGGCACTACCCCCATACGTGCTTATGTATTATCGTTCCATTGCTATACTTTTAATGCTAGGACTGTCTGTCCTAAGTGAATATTTGCGTAGTTTAATAATTTGTCTTATAAATTTTAAAATAATAGCAAAAATGGAAGTATTAGAAGTTTTAATTAAAATTTGTGGAAAATATAACACTTTTAAATATATGAGCATTTTTTTAAAGAACAATATTTTTCTCTTGTATATTTATTTAATATACTGACTAAATTTCATAACTCTGAATAGTCCTGATATTTTTGTCTGCTTGTTTTATGGCCATGAAACACTGTAGATCGGTTGTTTTTGTTGTTTTTGTTGCGTGAGCCATTTGATAAAAGGTTCAATGTTAATAACGGCGCCGTTAATGGCATTGTTGGGTTCAGTTGGTTAATGCAATATATACTTTAATAATAAATAAATTATTGTGTGAATGTGCGTTTGTGTAATACATTTATGTTTTTCCTTATGGGTTGATAACAACATGAACTTGTTTTATTTCGTAGGGGTATTTGTAAAGGCTCTGCAATCTGTTCTTGTATTTTGTTACTTCATTTCTTCTTTTTTCTTTCGATTCACAAATTCCCTAGAAAAACATCGTTTACTTGAAGATGAATTGATGGATAAAAATACGACGAACATAATCTATGACTTTTTTCTGCTTCTGGTGTGCGAGCACTCTTCCTTCTCGCTAAAAGGGCAGAATGTTCTTTCTTGCCGTTACTGCTGCTGGTTCTTGTTGGTTTCTAATAAAATGTTGCTGTCAATTCTATTATTGCCGTTTCCTTTGTGCGTTTTTTGCTTGCTTGTCTTGTATTTTTGCAATTTTTGTGTGTCTTGTTGTCAAAAATTCATTTTGTATATGGTTGTTCACTGTTTAAACATTCCCTTTGGGCATAAAGTAGTGGGTGTTTAGGTAGAATTTGTGTAGTCATGTTGGTATGGAAACAGCATTGAATGGCATAATGGCAGGCTGTTGTTGGATGGTTGACTGGTTGTTAGCTATGTTTTTTTTTCTATTTAACTTTCACTTTGTTAAATGTTGCACAGCTATAAAAATGTTTAGTTTTCCGAACAAAAAAAAAAAGTATTTTTGTTTTTGCGCATTGCGTAGTGCGTTTGTATAAAAGTACACAAATACATACATACAGACAGAGGTCTAAAGAATTTATTCATAATAATAGAAACACCGATAGCTCTAGTCTACAATTTTGTAAATAATAAATTTTTTGCTTTTAGCCAGTAGGGTATATTAATTCCTCTACCACTTGCGCGAAGGTCGGACCATAATCGACTCTTGAAAATTATCCATTGAATGAAAACAAGAAAAAATCGTCCCTGATCCTATAGGATGTGCGGTTTTTTGAAAATATCGAAAAGTTTTGTAAACAATACGACACCACAATGCCTGCACAAAAATTTGATATTTCGTATTACTTATGGGACAATATCCCACATTGCCCTTTATATAGGCTCGGCACACGTCTATTAAACTATGCTTCAATTTTTATATATAAAAATATATTTTGTGTTCTGCCTTCAAGCTGCACAAACTTCTCATACTGGTATTAATCTAAACAAATATGTATGTATTACCGAAATGACTTTGTGTGGATGTATGTGTATATGTGTGTGCGTGTGCGTGTGCAAGTTTATGCGTGTATTTCTAGTTTGCAATAGTATGAGTTGTTTTTGAGAAAGGAATTTAATTTCTTTATCAGTTGGGGGTAGAGTAGTTTTAGCGAAATGAGTTTGTGTTCGTGGCTGTTACACTATGTAGTGGTAGTTGTAATAGATTGAAGCATATCATCATTATCCACAACAACATCATTATTTTGTATAGCAAAGTGTATGTATGCATGTATTTATGTAAATGTTTTAAGTATTACATAAATACTAGTTGGTAAATAGGTTTCTGTTTATAATTTTGTTAAAGTTTTCATTTCGTTCTCTAACTTTTTTTGTGTCCGTGTGTGTGTTTTTTTGCAACGAAATTGGTTTTTTAGGTTTAAATGTCAAAAGTGAAAAACAAAAATTGAGGAAAAAATATATGTACATATGTATGTATGTAAGGATGTATATATGTACATTAGGGTTGTTACAAGAAATCAATTTTGGATTTTTCATCGGGGCAGCCCCCTTAAATGTGCCAATAGGCTAGAAAATGCGATTGACAAAGTTTCAGCCAAACCGAATAACGCTAAAACGTGCCTTATTGAAGATGAAGTTGGGGAAAACAGGGATTTTTCACAAAAATACGTATTTCTTTGTCCTTACAACCGAAACCATTCATTCTAGGAACCTGACTCGAGTCCTATTTTGTAGGAAATTTAATTTTTATAAATTTTGATACTAATTATTTTGTTCCTTATACCAATAGATTAAGAGATATTTAGCATTTAGCCACGCCGCACAGTGACTTATTTCATATAACGACTGGCCATAAATAAAAGGAGTTATTGTAAAGAGTTGAAATTTGGCACACATATTCAGGTTAATAAAGTAAAATCAAACTTAAAATTTCAAAAATTTTGGAGCAAGGATTCGTGTCTTTCCTATATATCCTGAAATTAAAAAATGTCATAAAAGGTTGAAAAAAAAATTCGAATTTCATGAAACTTGGTATAGTCATTGGATGTGACATTCTTTATCTTTATCAGATCAAGGACACGCCAAACTCAAAAATGTCCTTTTTCAAAAAACTAAAAAAAAGTGGAAAAAAATTTAATTTCTTAAATTAATGCCGTACACAAAACAGTTATAGTAAGGTCAATGTGTCTATCAAATTTTTTCCAATTCGGTGCAAGGACACGCTCACTTCCCATCCTTAAAGTTAAAAATGATTTAAAAGCTACAAAAATTATTAGAATTGTTCGAAAAATGGTACATATTTTACCTATTTTTTTTCCACTTTTTTAGTTTTTTGAAAAAGGACATTTTTGAGTTTGGCGTGTCCTTGATCTGATTAAGATAAAATTTTGTGAAATCATTAAGAATATCACATCCAATGACTATACCGAATTTCATGAAATTCGAACTTTTTTCAACCTTTTATGACATTTTTTAATTGCAGGATATATGGGAAGGACACGAATCCTTGCTCCGAAATTTTTGAAATTTTAGATTTGATTAAACTTTATTAACCTGAATATGTGTGCCAAAATTCAACTCTTTACAATTACTCCTTTTATTTATGACCAGTCTTTATATGAAATAGGTCACTGTGCGGCGTGGCCTGATAAATGCTAAATATCTCTTAATCTATTGGTATAAGGAACAAAATTATTAACATCAAAATTTATAAAAATTAAATTTTTTACAAAATAAGACTCGAGTCAAGTTCCTAGAATGAATGGTTTCGGTTGTAAGGACAAAGAAAAACGAATTTTTGTGAAAAATCCCTGTTTTTCCCAACTTCATCTTCAATGAGGCACGTTATCTGATTGGGCTGAAACTTTGTCAATCGCATTTTATCATATACCTTGTAACCACCCTAATGTTCATGTTAAAAATTAAAGAAGAAATAAACTGTTGAAGACATTTTCTATTGCTTTTCAATAGAGTTTATTAGGAAAAGTTTTTATTAAATATAAACATAATTGCAGGTGGAAGTGGCAGTTTTAAAGTTTAAAACCAAAATTTCAAGCACAATTTAAAGCTTTCGATAAAGATTATTTGTAAAAATTACTGCTCTCCAATAAGGTATAATTTTTCTCATTTTTTCATAATGAAATCATACTTAATGTATTGGGCTGTATGATGGATGAATCAATGAATCGGTATGTAGGATATTGAATTCAAATTAGATATTTTGACTATAATTATAATGTAATGTATAAGTATAATGCTTTTAACTATAATTATTCATATGTATATGAATGTATCTACATATGTACCCTGCAGGAAATGTCGATAGTGAAACAGTACTGATTCGATATTGACTTTGTCACCAGTACTACTGACCAATTATACCCCAGATAATTTTCTTTGCTGTAGACATTTACTTGTCATTTGAGAATCGACTAGTGACGTAAAAATAATTGACTTGGTAGTTCTTATGGGACCATTTTAGTAGTTCTAGTCTAAACTTTTGGTAGTTTTTACTAGCAAAATAAAAAGTACTGACGCTTTGTTGACAATATTACCAAAAAGTCACCACAATAGTTGACAAAAGTGGTGACTTGGAGACACTCGATCCTGCAGGGTATGTACATATACATATGTATGTATAAAATATCAAATTGTAAACATTTATGCATACATATGTACATACATACATACATATGTATCTATGTATAAATACAGGAAACATTCAATACTTTCATTGGTGTTTATTTATCTGTTTTATCTCTGTTCGTATATTAATAAAAAGTTTTCCAAATGTTACCTTAATGTGGGTGTATTTGTACATGGATATGCGAGTAGGCTGCTGCGTCTGCAGCTGAAATCCCTAATTAATTTAAATACAATTTTATATACATAAAAGTCTCAAAACTTAAAATTTGTAAATAAAATGCTTGACTACACAACATCTCATCTAATCTGCAATAAAAGTTCAAAATATAACAGTGACAGAGTTATATTTAATTTGACACTGTTTCCATGACATCAAAAAATATTTATAAAAGTAAGGCAATGTAAATTGAG
>NDXZ01003511.1:0-12127 GCA_003055125.1 Paykullia maculata | reverse complement strand
GTTTATTGTGCTGTCGTAAACTATCCTTAGCCGAATAAAAATAGCAACAACAAAGTACTTTAACCATTTAAAATTTTTAGGACATATTGCATTATGATATCATAAGTAGCTTGTGAATCCCTCAAATATAAAATTTATATATTTTTTTCTGCTAATTTTTTATTAATAAACAACTAAAATCAATTTTAAGTAGGTTTTTACAGATAATTTATTATGAATTTATTCATACAAGTTTAAATTTATTTTTTTAAATTACCTGTTTGATACCCGTTATTACAACTATTCAAGAATTGTTTGTTTGTTTGTTGTAAGTCCCAATCAACAAAGCAAAAATTAAAGGGTAAACAAACAAAGTTTGTCCCATGCCTCACAGGGCATACACTTAAGCCTGCAAGTCGGCTTGTTGTGCACTTCTTACGGTGTGAAAAAGAGGAAAAAAGAAGAAAATGGAAAGAGGGGAGCGAATCAAGGGAAAAAGATCCAGAAAACCACGCTGACTACAGGACTTTGGTCATTTGAACGAATTTCCACAGCGCTTGCCATCCTACTCTCCTTAGTTAAACCACGTCCAGTATCGTGTCCGACATAAAGAACTGGACCCTTGCAAGTGCAAAAGCAGGCAATGGCATAGGAAGTACTCCATTGTTTCAGTATCCTCCCAGCATGCTCGCAGTCGCTGTTTTCCACCACTCCCATCCGGTAGAGGTGTGCTCGTAAGCTCGAGTGTCCTATCAGTACACCCACAACTTACTTAATTCCGGTTTTCTTAAATTCAGGATTCTTTTTGTCCTATCCTCCTCGGGGTCACCCCATAGCACTTTAGTTATTCTTCCAACTGTCTCGTTGCTTCATAGTGCCTTGTGGATTATTTCTGTCCAGCTTTCTAACTCGATCTTCGTTGCAACTAAAGGTTTAGAGTTCCCTAGGTCCACTGCCTGAAGTTTTCTAGTCCTTATTGCCAAATTACACCCCCATGTCCAGGTATCCATATGATCCGTAATTGGCCATGTTCTGAGTAATTGTTAATCATCCATTTTCATTCTAATACTGTTCTAGATTTGGTTTCATCGTCGCTCTTATCGACGTTTGGCTATCCGTAAAGATGTTCACGTCCGTAAGCGCTGTATTTTCTCTCAGCCAGATCAAAAATTCCGTTACTACTCGGACCTCTGTCTGCAGGACCGTGTTGTGTTCTGGAAGGCGGAAGTAGATCTTGGTCTCCGGGTCTTCAACAAAGAGGCCCAGTCCCGTTATTTCATGCGCCCTGGATCTATCCGTGCAACAGCACATCCCTGCAGGCATTTGCCCAGGGTCCCGTTTGACCAGGAATGTCGATCTGGTATCAGTGTAATAAAATCGAAAATTGAGACTAAGTTAACAAATAAATAAAAGTTCGTCGTTGCTATAACGTATTTATGGAACTTACTTAAATTTGTTGCTCTGGCGCAGCCTTAGTTTCATAAAAACTTACTAAATTTTACAAGAAAGTCGTTATAAATAAAAACAGTTAAGGGCCACTAATTATTTCCTCACTTTAGCTAATGTTACCTTTAACTAACAGGACCTTTAAGGGCAAATTATTATAACATGGGTTCTTAATCATTGTTTTCACACATATTTTCTTTTAGTTTTTTTTTTTTTGTTTAAATTATTTTTCTAAAACTAAGGAATTTTTTAGTAAAACAAATTTTAAAATAAAATAAAAAGATTCTAATATTTTCAAAGATGTTAATAATTTTTAGTGCTCTCCCTATGTTCGGGATGCTTTTTTTGAGTTTAAATTGATTTCAATTTAAAGTTATCTTCATTTTGTGATTTTTTTTTCCTTTTGCTTGTGTTTTCCATATAAAAACCATTTTGATTTGTTTATTATGAAAAAGAAAATTGATATAATAAAATATCAATTCTGTTTTCAAGCATATCCAGAAGAATGACCTTAAGGCATTCAATATTGTTCATTTCCTCTGTTTTGCCTCATACGCTCATAGCCACATAAATATGTAGATAGTTCGTTATAAAAATATATATTTAACACACACAAATGTCAATAAAACTTTGGTAGAAAGTTTGAAATGAGTAGGAAAAATATCAGAAAAATTATATTTAAATGTAATTTCTTTTAATAAATGTTTTTATTATTACGAACTTATTTGTTTTAAGACAATTAATTTTAGTTTTATTCTGGCTTAAGTTCAATTTTTATTTTACTTTTCAAATTATTATTCATTAATTATTACAAATAATAAATAAAATTTCTTTGAAAATTTAAAAATGAACTTGAGCCAGAATAAAACTAAAATTAATTGTCTTAAATGTAGTTTCTTTTCAACGTTTTTAATAAAATATAGAATTTTTAATTAATCTTTTAAGTAACTATAACCCGAATCATTTGTAACAAGAAAGTTTATAAATTGTTATATCTCCAATACTTATTCGCAAAACCTTCTTTCTGAAGCCCTTACAGCCAAATCTTATTCAGCGCGCTAAGCGTTGTGTGGCTGTCAAAAATTCTTATGACCATACAAATTGTATGAAGCAAACCGAAAAAGCGCGGCGTCAGCGCTTTACAATTAAAAAATCCGATATTGACAACGCGTTAGGAACTGAAGTTGGCTACGAGTGGCTTTTGTTAGTGTTGAAAAGTAATGCCATATCAGCTACTTTCACGTCAAGTCTAGCGATTTACTCACTATTTCATATGTGTTTAATTATGTTTTGTTTAAAAGTTAAATTAACATTACTGTTCTAGACACAACTTTTACGCTTTTATTTAGGTAGGTCACTTCGGCGTAAACACTAGACGCCATTTAACGCAACGCTCAACGTTCTAATTAAGGTTAGATTGTAATTTGCTTATTAAAGACCCTTGCGAAGTAATTATATCAGAAATATTCTAGAAAATTTTTGATATTGGAAATCGAAATAATCTGACCATAAAATCCGACTTTCTCTTTTATCACTTTAATTATTTACAAAAAAATTTTGTATTAAAAAAAACATATTTATGTGTGTGCAAATGTAAAGCATACACATTACAACACCAAACTAAATGGTGGTTGTTACATGTGTATGCTTAGATTCGTTACATCCAACCATCATCATCTTACTCATTTATGTTAGCGATGTTAAATTTAGAACCAATTTGATTGACTTCAGTCATTGCCTCTTAAAAATACTTGAATGCGTCTGTTTGTTTATATGTATGTGAATGCAAACATGCACTGTTGTCGCCATTTGTATGACGCCAATATTTTGAAGGATTGATTGCATAAGTGTTTGATATACTTGCAGCCAGATTTTAAGTACATAAAAGGTATGTTCCATGTATTTGTGCAAAAAAATGTTGCTAACCCAATGGATAACAAATTTTGACAGTTGAAAGCATAGTCTTGTTTTAGTAATGGACCATATTTGCAAAAAATAAAAATAAAGATTGATTGCAACGAAAACTGCCACATTTGTGCAAAATGATCATAAACAAATCTTATATACCCTTTATTACGTGAGAGAATCTATGGAATATTTCTGATCGTTTGGTATCATTAACGGGTCCATATTACATCAGGGGGTTGAGAAGAATCGATTTCAGCAGATGGACAGACGGACATGGCTAAATCGACTTCTCTATCTATAAAGATTCAGAATATATATAGTTTATGGGAATAAACTATATGGAATGAAAACTGTGGAAGTTACAAACGGAATGACAAACCTACATATATATACCCTTGCCACCTGCGGTGAAGGGTAAATAAAACGGTGCGTATGTGCAGCAAATGCAGGAGGTAATTTTTGTGATAACAAATTCCTATTTTACTTTTTGTGTTTTTAGTAAAAAAATTGTTTGTGTTATTGCAACTTTTTATAATGTTTTTAGGTATTTTTTGATTTTCTAATTTTGGTTTAAACTAAAGAAATTGGTTTATATTTTTCTTTTCCTATTTAATAGGTAATTTAACATAATATAATTGATATATATTTTTTTAAATTTCAGTTGAACTTCCATAACTCGAATCACCATTATTCCAAAAATAAACTTCGACTTACGGAGAATTCATGTGGAAGAATCGTAAGTTATTTACTCTCTTAGCCAACCTGTACTTGCCATAAACTGATCATCACCAACGCTTTGCAGACTCCATTGCCTTTTTCTTTAAAATTGCTCTAGAAATGGGCATGTTTTTAATTCTAGCTGCTGTAAACCAGTTAAGGACTGCTTTGTCGATATTTTTAAAATATTGGGGTCTTAATCCTTTAACTGCCTTTAACTGAATTGATAACTGTTTCTCTATTTTTTAAAATTGTTAAGAACGTACTAAATGGGATACCATATTTATTAGCTGCTTTCTTTTTCTTCAACCCACCTTTCACTTCTTTTATAAGATTATATTTTTCTTTAACCGACAAACATTTTAGAGCACGTTTAGTTGTCATGATAATAAACAGATACAAATTATTTTAACATTTATTATATGAATGTATATCGAAAATTGCACTTATGTACCTTACGCAAACAATATGACACTTCTAAAATACTAAAAGGGATTTCCCCGAAATATAAAAACCAGCTAAACAAGTAAAAGATCGCGAAACAAACCAACCAAACAAGTAACAAGTAAAATACTCCGAGTTATAGAATACATACAAGAATGATAAATATACAAGATTGCGCCTTCCCATTGTCAAAAAGTTACTCTCTCTGCGCATCACGTCATAAAAGGCGCGCTCTTAATAAAAAAAAAGCTGCGCTCTCAATAAAAACGTAAACAAACAGTGAAATTTGTATAAGAAAATGAAAAAAAAGTTTACTTTTAGTTTCTCTTTCTATATTTTCTGACGTGTGTGACGTCAAAATTGAACAGCTGATTTATGTAAACAAGGCGCAATTTCTGTATCTATCATTCTTGGAATACATATGCATTCATTTCGTTCAAGTTATGGAGAACTTCAAGTTATGGAAGTTCGAGTTACGGAAAGAGAATTGCATATATTTTATTACATATTTTAAAGCTACGGACAATCTATTTTCGAGTTAGAGAAGTTCGAGTTATGGGAGTTCGACATAAGCATACAGGAAATAATTTTTTTTTCTTGAAAAATTTTAAAAAGTTAGAAAATTTTAAAAACGTGCTTTTTACACGATTTCAATCAAAAGTAAAATGAAAGTTTTAACATGTTTTTGTCTGCTTTTAAAATAGTGTATGTGTGTGTGTGTGTGTGTGAATGTTTGCATTATACGTGAAAAAGTATATGTTTAACAGTGAATTCTTTAGTCGAATGAGTATTTTTTCATTTCCCTTAACAATTCTTAACACATGTATGTATGTATGTGTGTGTGTGTATGTTTCTGTTGTTGTTTTTTTAACAAACTAAATTGTCACCCGCGCTCTTAATGTCATTTATCGTTTAAAGTATTTCTCATAATGAAAATGATGTTTATGTCGAAGACGATGACGATAATGAAAGTTTTGAACATAAACTATTTTAATAGAGTTTTAATGACAGTTTTGTGTGCTGCATAGTTTTCTTAGTGTTGCCATTTAAGCAAATTTACTGCTAGATTTTGCACTTTGTTTTAATAATTATTAATATTAATTTTTTTTTTTTAATATAATTTTGTTTAAAAAAAATATTAGTTTGAAAAAAGTAAAGATAATAATTAAATATTTTTTTTCTTTAATCTTTATTATATTAATAACCTGAAAAAAATTATTATAACTCTTAAATCTAATAAAAAAAACTATAAATCTATTTTAATTCTACAAACCCGATATGCTATAGAAATTTTGTTACTTTATAAATATTATAATATTTGATAATTTAATAATAACATATGTATGTAGGTATGTATGTGCAACAATGAGGTATGAAAAATGTTACAAATGTAACTTAACGGCACCACTGCTAGTGCTACTGCTACACATTAACATTGAAGTAAACAAGAGCTGCCAGTCTTTTAACATCTTATCCCCAAATTTCAATTTCACATCCCCGAAATTGATTTTTTTTGACTGCCAATAGTTCTAAGTTGCCTTTTCAATAAAATCTCATTTTTATATGTTTTTTCAAGAAAAAACATTTTTTACTAAAAACTATAACAATCCATTTTTTTAACAAAAACGTCAACGGCAACATTTAAAGAAACAAAAATGTGTTTGTTGTGTCCCATATATGTATATATAAATATATATCATTTAGAACAGAAATATTGTTTTACTGCCTTAAAATACACTAATGATGCTAATGATGCATGTAAAATAAATACTGATAAAGTGCAGTATTCGAATTTGTATTAATGGTTTAAAAAATATTTTATTTACAAAAATAATTTGTTTTGAAAAGAGTTTTTTTTTCTTGCTCAAATAAAATATTAGAACATGAATAATAGGATTTATTTGTATTATTTCAGTTGTATATACATAATTTAAAATAATTTTTGTGTATTTACAATTGTTTTTTATTAAAAAAAAAAGGATCAGAGAACCAATGCATAAACCTTAAATGAAAAATCACAAATAAATACAATAACTTTCGATAAAATGTTTGCAAAATGATATTGAAGACAAAGTAAAACATGTAAATTTAAAGCATGTATTATGTTAAAAAAGTTTTTGCATCTAACATTAAGGAATTTTGCTTAACAACTATGTAATAATGTAAGTTAAAGCCTATTTAAAAACGTCTTTTTAATCGACTTCTGTCACATATACATAATACAGTTGTTATATTAAGTTAATTAAAAAAACCAAACGTTAATTTTATCAGTTATTTATGGAATTTATCAGTTACCAAATGAGATTTAAAAATACAAAAATATGTTACAAGTAAAGTAAAAATAGCAAAAAAAATGTCCATAACCCCAAAACAAAATTTAAGAATACAAAATAAAAACTCCAATAAAGAAATAAATCCCTTAAACTGAAAATACTGTAGTGTAGTTAACAAAATTTCTCTTTTATTTTCTGTTTGGGTTGTTTGAATTAAAAATGTTCTCTTTATCTGTTAAGAGTACAATAACAGGAGTACCGTTAGGTTTAGCGGAATTTTTTAAAAGCAGTTGTTTTTGAGCAAAACAGATTAGTTTTTGATAAGCAGCCGGCACAATAACATGATAAAAATAAAAAGAAGAGGACGGCATATAATAAAAATAAATAAACATAAAGAAATATTATTTAAAAATTAATACAAAAGTGTAATAGAAATACATGGAATAAAAAGTAAAATAATAAAAAATAAAAAAATTATATTTTTATATAAAAAAAATATTTTAAACAAATAAAAAAAAATAGATGTTATTTCTAATCAAAAACAATATTAAATAAGCCAAGTGATTAAAAAACAGGTGTTTATTAACAATGTGTTTTTGTTGCAAAAAAAAATAAATAAATACAAAAAAAATAAAAAAAGCTAACAAATTATTAAAACAATAAATCTTTTTAGCAAATACATACATGCCCAAACGTACATACATACATATGAATATAATTATTTTTTTAATGTATAAAAAAATTTTATGTTAATATAAAAATTTTTTTCAAAAAATCTCTAAAACATAAAAATAATTTCTACAAATCAGTGGTTTCCACCAAAAAGGGGGGTAAGTCTTTAAGTGTTTTTGTGTGTGCGTGCGTGTTTGCATTGTTTTGATTATTTTTTAAGATACAAATCAAACATCTAAAAAATACTTAAAAATTATTTTTGTTTGTCTCTTTGAAGGCCTTATATTTTTCTTTAAATTGTAAACAATTTGAATATAAAAATTAACAGAAAATTAAATTCAAAACTAAGTAAGTTTTAATAAGTATGTAAAAGGATTCTACGTTGTTTTAAAAATAAAACAATTTTTTCTTCAAATTACCTTAGTATCGAACTTAATACAAAGTCGATAATTTGTGTGCAGAGTAAAGTACCGTTTAAATGTTGTATTTATTTCAAATCGATTTCTAATATGTAGAAACGTAGCTCATGTTAAAAGCGAATATTAAAAGATATATGCATCTCTTCTTTTTTTAAACACAACAGACAACTACAACAGTTTTTATTTATACTAACGAAAAACTTTGAGTTTCCAAAGTAAATTTAAAGATATAAAAATTATAGAAATTCAAATCAATTTTCATAATATCGACTTAAAAAGGTTACGAAATAGACTCTTCCTTTCGTTTAAAATTCGAGAGAAATTATAAAAATGTGCCGGCATCTGGAATATTAATGTTTATTATTTATTATTATTTTTATCACATTTAAATAAACATTAGGACATTTTTTTTTTGATAACTACATCGTAACACATACGTTTTAATACATTTCTACACCTATAGTTGGTTAAGTCTGACCATTTTATATCCTACATCATAAAATAAAAAAAATGATTTGTGCTGATTTTGTATTGCGATTCCGACATTAAAGTTTTAAATAATATCATGAGGGCTTATGTTTTTTATGGTGGTCTAAAACCAAATTTGTATTGATTAGTACCAAATTTGCTATAAAAGTTTGTGTTTACATTAAACTGATTTGTAGTAACATTTATATCGATTTCAATATTGTTACAAGCTTTATGAGTATTTATAAGGGGATGCAGCTTATATCGGAGTTTGGTTCAAAGGTAGACCGATTATTTTAAAATTGGGTGGTGGGAAGATTTATATTTTTTTTTAAACTGATTTATTGTGAACTTTAACTTGATACAAACGTTAAGTTAATTTTGGAAAAATTTATGTTATCGGAGCTAAGGCCAATAAAAGAGCAATCACCACGATATTTGTTATAGCTTGGTTATACCTTAGTTGTAAACATTTAAGCTTAAGAAGTGAGTGAGAACTTTATATTTCTTTTTGTTACTAACATCAACACAATTGCTTAACAACAGCCATGGTGGTGTAGAGTGTGATAAAACAAATTTATTAAATATCGTAAAAAAATCTGTTATTAATAATATGTAGTATTTAATAAAACTGTGTGACTCAAACTAAAAAGATGGCATAAATTACACATTATACAAAATGCAACAGATTTGTTTTAATAAAAAAAACCTAAGAACTGCAGCAACTACAAACTAAAAACGATAAAAGTATTCAAAGTAAATAAAAATAAATTAAATTACTGTTACATGATTACGATTTAGGAAATAAACAAATTCTCAACGTTTGTGATTTTTCGAAAGTTGTCTCTGGAGGAATTATAAAAAAAACAGAGCTCAAATCGTCACATCCGTGAACATACAACTCGTTTCGTAAAAAGGCATTTTTTGGATTATGATATACGTGAACGTATTACTAAACGTATGATTAATACGAATTCTTATCCGTTAACAAAAAGGTGTTCGAGCAAATACAATTTTTTTTTTAATTTATTGAAAATATTGGTATATAAATAAGATTTTCATAAGAGTTTTATTATTAATGTATTTGAGTCAGCTGTTAAATGTAAAAATGTGGAAAAAGGTATATAATGTTTTTTATAAAAACAGCTACAAAATCTTTGATGTTTCTGTGCTTTATTTTATTAAAAGAGGCTTTAGTGGATCTATTGCTAGCATTTATGTATATATGGCGTTTAAATAAAAATAAAATATTTTTAATGTGCCATTAACCCATTAATTCCTGCCCATAAATCGGCCAGTACGATTTTGATGAAATTTGTATATACATATGTACATCCGTAGCAGTTGTTTGGGATGAAAAAAAAAGTTTACCTCTTCACACACTTGGGATAGGACATAGATATTTAAATATGCAACAGGCTTTGGTGTGATATATTTTTTTATTATTTTAAAGAATTAGTTTTTCCTCATTTGAGTACAAATAATTAAATTATTAATTTAATTTTATATATATTTATTATCTGGCGACGTCGAATTTTATTCAGTTACACTGCGCCGATAAAAAAATGAAAATTAATAATATTAGTCCTAAGATCGATAAGGGAACACAGCCAAAATGGTCTTGTCGAGAAAGTAACTAATTCAGAAGGTATATTTTGTTGCAATTGAACAGAACAATTTGGTCAATATATCCTTCACGTGGGGGATGTGGACCATTTCGACAACGCCATGAACAATTACCGCATTCGAAAAGAAAAGTGATTGATATTGTTCATATTGAAACTATAGTTTAAAAGAAAAATATTTTACTGTTTTAATTTTTAATAGGCTAATCAATCTCTACTTTTAAATGAAAATGTAAGTTGCAGCAATAACCACTCATCGTGCCCGCGCTAGAACTTTTTACTTTCTTTACTTTTTTGTGTATTTAAATACTCATTATGTAGGAATGGGTTAACTGTTAAAATAAAACAAAGCACCTAAATGTATACTGCGAAAGTTAAAATCAACAAAATATTACGATTCGTTTGCAATCGTATGCCATAATACCATTCAGTTCATACGATTGACGTATCACGTAATTATTCTTCGTACGATTGTCGATACGCACACGGATGTGACGATTTGAGCCCAGGTTGTTTAAATACTAAAAACAATTAAGTCTATAATAAAAACCCTTAAGTTTTAAGTTAATTTATTTAAAACTCTAACAATGGTCGCATTTATATTAATATGATTCCCGTATTATATTTTCATTTTCGTGTTTAGTATGTAATAGATGATAATAATCAAAAATTTATGTTGATAAAGCTGTAACTGAATTCGGAAATGCATTCAACTGGACTAATGTCTGTGAAAAAAAATTTTTTTTGCAAAATATTCTTTTTAAAAAAATTATATTAAAATAAAATATATGTATAAACATCAGTTAAGGAAAATTCTTAAAATGTAAATTAACTTCTTTCTGTTATTAAACAACTTTTTAAAATCCACAGAAAAAGCTTTAAAAATGATTTAAAGGTAAAAACATTTCTCTAATCATGCTTTCTGCCGTTATTTGACACTTAAGTGCTAATAAGTAAATCAATTTAGGGCCAGTTTATAGGTCACATTTTGACGCAACATTGCATGTTAGTTTAATATGAAAGTAAACATTTTATTTATTTACCATTTGTTAGCCAAATGCGTGAGGACAATTTAAAGATAATTTAACAAAATTTGGAACAAGGTCACACATAAATTACACATGTCTTTAAGATATAATCGAACGAATTTTTGTACATATTATTGCTGAATTTCTAATACAGTCACACACACACTTTCTCTTTCAACCTTCTTAATTCGACATTTCATTCGGCAAGCCCAGTTATATTTGACGTAAGTAATGAAAATTGTAAATGCCTTAAGGTTGAATTAGATCACGTTTTTTTTTTGCCTTATGGGGGCGTGGGGTACGTGTCACAACAGAAGTGTTTGATGCCACTTAGCAGTTTCTTTCCTCATAAGGGAAAACAAAATTAAGAAAAATCGAAATTGTGCTATGTTTTAATATAGTTTTTTTTTTATTTCTTTCTCTTATTGTATTAGACTTTAAAATACGTTTGAAGTTAATTATACATATTCGGAATTTAACACTTCTTAAAAAATGTTGTTTTTTTGCCAAACAATAATAAATTATAATTACAATAGTTATTAACTGCCTGTTTTCAAAAAATTAAAACAAAATTTCATTTAAGAATTATATTGAAAACAACAACAAATTTTGGTAAATTTCTTATTTTTATCCAAAGTAAAAAACAATATTTAAATCCATACATACATACATATGTATGTACCCTGTAGATAACGAGATTAGTCCATACATTAGTGTAAAGAGTAGTCCACAAAAGAGTAGGACTACTCCAAATATATGGTAAAAAGGTGGGCAATTAAACATTACGATGTCCTCGGCCTATACCATAAAACCCAGCTTCTCATTACACCGGATTACTCATGGAGTACTCAATAATGTCAGCTGAAAAACTACTCCACGTCACTACTCCATGGAGTAAAATAAAAAGTTTACATTAAAGCTTATTATTTTGCTATTTATTTAATATTATTATAAATTATTCAATCATCCATAATTTTTTTAAGACGAAAGTGCCGTTTTTTATCACTTGAAGTGCAAAAGTAGTCCAATCATTTCACGTACATAACTTGAGAAAAGTGTCGTAGTAGCCGTAGGTGAGGGCGAACAATATACAAACCAAAAAAATGAAAAAAAGAACGGCATAACTCAAAATTTTCGATTTTGAGATA
>NDXZ01003508.1:0-15958 GCA_003055125.1 Paykullia maculata | reverse complement strand
TTCAATTAACAGAAAAGCTTAAGTCGTACAACCTTTCACACCAAAGAAAGCTGATTTTATGTGTCAAATCTCATGGAGTTCTTTTTAATATTTTAATATTTTTGGTACTAGTCGCAACTAATTCACTACACACACAAAAAAAAACATGGTTGAGTATGGTTACGGTAATATGATCACAGACAATTTTAAAATTCTATGATTACTGAAATCATTATATGATTGTCACAATCATAATATGGTTGTAGTCATATTTTACGTCAATACCATGGTCATATTATGGTTGCGAGAATCATTATATGGTTGTGAAAATCATTATATGATTGTAAATAAACTATACACCTGGTTAAGGATAATCATATATATGATCCCTTTAGAATATATGATAACCATAATCAAAGAGCATCATACATATGATTATCCATAACCAAGTTTGTAGTTTATATACAATCATATAATGATTTTCACAACCATATAATGATTCTCGCAACCATAATATGATCATTGTATTGACGTAAAATATGACTACAACCATATTATGATTGTGACAATCATATAATGATTTCAGTTATATAGAATTTTAAAATTGTCTGTGATCATATTACCGTAACCATACTCAACCATGTTTTTTCTTTGCGTGTATAAATTCATAAAACTTGTCAACATATAATTGCGTCAACCTGAATTTTTTAAAAAAGATTCCAATCTCTTATGTTCTGCCAGCGTTTTTAAAATTTTTTCTAGTTTCAAGTGCACTCCACCCATTCACTTGAAGCATCAAACTTTTTTGTTTCGGTGTTTGTATTTTGGATTTTAATTTAATTTTTGTACCTTGACGACGGAATTTTCACTTCTTTTTTTCAAGGTGTTCCATTCATTATTTTGTCCTCCTCCACTTAAGGTAATATTATGTAGTTGTTGTTTTTGTTTCTTGTTTCTGTTTTTTAACCATCCTGTACTTCCACTTGTAGCCCATTAAAAATATTTCATAATAATGACTACAATGATGATGATGATGATGATGATGTTGTTACTTATTTTGTTTTTTAAATGTTTGACACTTATTGTATGACGTAAAATCCTTTTTCTTTTTTCCGAAATAACAATTTAAGTATCCGTGTTGAATTTATGTTGTTGCAGATACTATTTCCGATGATGATGATGAACAATGAGAAAATTGTTGCTGAATGTTCATTAAAATTTTGTTTTTTGTAAAATAAAAAATAAAACGAAATACATAATGACAAATACGTGTTTGATGTGTTAAAATGTTGATTGTTATATTTTTTAAGCAACAATTTTTTAAAAAAACATCCATGTTTTTTTAATTGCTTTAAAATTAGAGCAATTAATATAAAGAGCAAATTTATTGAAAATTTAATTAAACATAGAAGTAAGAAAACGTGGCAGTAGAGAAGAAAAACACATAAAAATATACATTCATATGTACATGTGTATGTACATATTTTAAGAAAATGTTTAAAAAGCTTTTTATTAAAAAAAAAAGGTTTTGTTTGGTAAAATTTTTTTTATGTTAAATTTCGGCTACTAAAAAAATCACAGACGCACATTTATCACGCAGGTCATAAGTTCAGCCTTTAAGCAAAGTCTGTGATTTTTTTTAAAATAAAACAGGTGTTTAAAACTGTCGCTTCTCTGTAGCTTTCTTTTTTCTAGAAAAAACAAAACTTATTTTTTGGGAAAAAAAAATTATTTTTCTTTACAGCAACAACTAACATGTTCTGCTTTTTTTCTTTTTTATAAAAACTCCACATACATATTTAGATTTACTATAGAAGCTTTAAATAGAAAAAAATAAATAAATGAAATTGCAAAGAATTATTCTTTGCTGACAACATCTATATTAAATTATAGCGTTATGCAATTTTAAAAAACGTGTCTTGAATTTCGCATAAAAAATAAAACTTTTATTTATGTCTTTTCATACATTTTCCCAAACAAAATTTCATTTTACACTATCGCTCACACACACACATACTCGAATATAGCGAATTATGTGAATTGAAGTAGTACCATACAGTGTATTTCAGTCACATGTGTGCCCGGTTATGGGTGGTGAAGAGGCAGCATATAAAAAGTACAGGGCACAAATGTATTCGCCAAAGTTTATAAAGTTTGCAAAAAGCGAGTGTACACAATAAAAAGAAAAGAGAATTGTTTTCAAACATTTTTTGTCAAGACATAAGTAGCAGAGATGGCAAATAAAAGTTCTTATTATCAAAAAAAATTAGTTTTTCATTTTTACAGTACTAAAAATGAACTTCTTTTACGATTTGCAAACATTCAAATGTTAGTTTAACTGTAAAATCTGATATTTATTCTAAACTTAAATATGTAAAAAGAAGAGTGTATTTAGCAACGTTCGTCTGTCTTTATGTATGTTGAAATCAAGTTTTTAAAGTTTCCAGATGTTTTGAAAATCTATTAAAACTGTTAAAAAATTTATTATTAAAAATCAGGTGAATCGGCTCATAAACATAATTAAGATACAGAATACTACTACAACTACTACTTTACTATATAAGTTAAGGTTGCAAAGACCCGAACCTTTTTTTATATTCTGGAATTTAATCTTACTTGTGAGCTTTGCATGCGTTAGGGTTGGTTGAATGAAGGAGCCTCGAGGTGTCTCATGACCCTTAGGACATACATTTAAGCCTGCGATCGGTTTGTTGTGCGCTTCCTGCATGCATTAAGCTAAAATCACTCATTGTGTCTGAACAAAAATTTTGTCGGGAATTTTTTTTTTATATTTAGTTTCAAAAAGAGAGACGTCAAACTCAATATAAAAAAAATTGTTCGAACAAAATTTTTGTTCAGACACAATGAGTGAATTCAGCTTTAGATACCAACTATTTTGTTTAGTTAATTAAAAGTAAATTAATATCCCGTAAAAGGCAACATTTGGTGAAAGGCATTTAATAGTAAAAAAAAAATTATAGTTTTAGGTGATTAAAGAAAAAATTTCAAGTGCCCTTTTTATTTTAGTGAACTGGCAGCGTGTTTGACACGGTGGTCGTTGACTGAAAGAAGAAAGTACAGCTCAGATACAAATATACTTAAAACGTAAAAAGGTAATATTGTCTCAAATTTCACAGTTTAAGTGCATTACTGCTGATTTTCGCACAAACATTTTTAAAGATGTGGTTCTCTAGACAGATAATTTCCTGAGGCCATAATTCGGTACTTTTAAACCTCGTATATAAATAAAAAAAACTCATATTTAATTTAATTTCCATCTCTGATAAGAAGTAAAAAATAAATAACTTGCAAAAATTATATTAAAGAGTTTACAAAAAACACGCTCACACGCGTACACACACACACACACACACACACACTGAATTCGTGGCTAAGAAAAACCGAAAAAATTTGCAATTTTATGGAAATTTTCGCACGCTTTAACACACACACATACATACATACATACATACATACATTCTACGACACTCAAGCTTTTTGCACTGGAATATTCAGAAATTCCTTTTTTTTGGGTATTTTTTATTTTTATTTTCAGGGGTATTATTAAGTTAGTGAACTTCTGTAAACACAATTTTGCTATTTTTTGCCATTAGAAAAATGTCAAAGAATTTAGAGAAAAAAAATATCAAACAATCTTCTGCAAAAGCTGAGAATATCAACAAACAAAAAGAAAAGAAACTTAAATAAAGAATTTATAGAAAATAATTTGTTAAAAAAATAATTTATTGAAAATATTGTAGCATCTGAGAATTTTTGAACGAGGTTGTTTTCATAAACAAAAAGTTTTCAGGATATGTTTTATTACTATTTTCTTAAAAACCAAATATTATATAAAAAAAATAATTTAATGAACATTTTAATAAAAATGAAAACAAATAACAAAGGTATATATATTAATCCCTTGGACATTATTTTTTAAATTTACGAAGAGAAAAAACAGTATGTAATGAAATAAAAGAAAATTGTTTATTGGTTTCTTTAACCTTCGCTTTCATAGTATCTACCGAGGTACGTAGATATTTTGCTTTTCAGTTCTTAATAACTTACACAGTTTTTATCAACATTCAAATTGCTTTCAGCTCAGTTATCAAAATTTGCCAACTTTTCAGAAAATAAACAAATAAAAAATTTTAAGACGTTTGTAAGACGTATTTTTCCGAACTTTGAACATTGATTATAGAAGTCTTTAGCTTTCTTATTAGGAAATCTGCAAACTTGGTATCTTACCGGTGAGCTCATAATGCAAAAAAATGTATCCACCGGAGACAAATTTTTTAGTAATTTGTTGAGGCTCCATTGCAGATGAGTCACGAAGCTCTTTTACTAGTAAAAGAATTAGTGCTCTTATACCATTTGATTGAAGTTTTGCTAATAAAACAATTAATATATGTGACGAAAGCTTTTCCTTCATTATCAGTTGCATCACTCTCGTATTCGATTTCACTATCCAGCTCTATACTATAATATTCCTTTGGATTTTTAGCATCTGAAACTAAATTTTCATCAGGAGGTAAGTAGTCTTTGTTGATAAGATTTTCCACCAGATAATGTTTTCATTCACATTCTTTTTTGTCGGAATCATATTCAGCAGCCAACATATTTCGAAAATATTCTTGCTTTTCTTCATAAGTTAATATACAATTAACTCCTTTTTTTTAAAAACCACAACATTTTGTATGATTTTTTACCTCGAAACTTCTTTTGCCGAAAGATATTCAATATTGCTTTTTTTTTGTCATTTTAAACTTTTTGTGCACCACACGAGACAAATGCAAAATTTTTTATAATATTTGTTAGATATTTTGATAAAATTTTTGTACACATATAAAAAGCCTAAAAAAATTGAATATATAAAGCCATTATCTACCCAGGTAGATACAATGAGTTCACATACAAAAATGTCTTAATGAAAGCGAAGATTAAGAAATTTTTAAATGTTTTTATACCCTTAACACACACACATGTGGTGAGGGTGTATATAGGTTTGTCATTCCGTTTGTAATTTTTTCAATATTCACGGCAAACAATTTTACTTTATTAAATAGTATCAGAATAAAATATTTAATCTATTTAGTTTTTAGAAATTGGGGTTGAGTTGAGTAACAAATCGAAATACATATGTATGTGTTTGTAATTTTTAATATTTTGACAATTATTTGTCTTAAGAACTTGACGTGTTTAACGATCTGTTTGTAAAATCATTTGGAGATTTGTCCATAAATGAAATGATCAAGGAAAGTTATATACAAATTACTTATATATGAAGAGAAATTCTATTATATATATGAAGAAAATTTATTAATAATTTTCTACAAATAAAAGGTTTGAAGAATTTTAACTATAAACCAAAACTTAACAAAAAGGTTTCCGCTAGCAAGAAATTTTTCTGTAGATTGACTTTTTTTTAACAAATAAATAATAAAAAATAATTCGTATGCTGTAAATTAACTGTCTAAAGATTTTTTTTTAAAATTAAAAGTGGTTTAAGCTGAAATAAATTTGAATTCTAAAACTTTGGCAAACCTTTCGTGAGTTGAATTTTAGCAACTTTTACTTAAACTTTAGACAAAGTTAAAATAAAACTCAAAAACTTTAAATAATTTGGCCCTTTTCTTACTTTGTATTTGTTGTCATTTTAAATATATTGTGTCTGTAGATTTTATTTATTTTTGCTTTTAATATTATTTTAAGTGCTCGTCGTAAGAAATGTACAATTTTTATTTTTTTATTTTATTTAAGACAATTCTCATTTTCATTCGTGTTTGTATGATGTCTTGCTTAAATATTTTTTTTTTGTTCGTTGAAAATGAATTTCATTAATTATTTATTTATCACCAACATATTCATGTCCTAAAAGACTTTGTAGCTTTAGCAATAAATGTGCACATGTACTAAAATATTAACTAACAACAGCAACAACAACAACGGCAACAACAGCAGGAGTAGCATAAAAAGTACTAAAATAATGTACAAGTACTACCAGTAGTAGTTGTAATAGCCATTCAAAAGCCATCATAGAAAGTAGACACGTGACTATTTTTATAGTTGAACGGGGATCTACATACATACTTATGTATATAAGAATGAATGAATGTACATATGTACATAACATAACATACAAACAATGTATTTATGTAGCTTGCAACAGTAGCCATTTGTATTTGAAATTCTAGTTTAAGGTACTAAATAAGTATTTTATATAAAAAGTGACATAAAAGTACCAAGAAGAGATCAGAAAACAAAGCTTTAGAATTGATGCAGGCGGGCTTTAAAATCCAGCATTTTTTCATCTTTTTAGAAGATAGAGAATCTTTGGGGTTTGTAAGGTTGGTAGCCTCAGCTTTATATTTTTGGTACCCTGTTTGTACTACGCCTTTTTTAACTTTCTGGAAGCCTACGGATTTCGCTTCACAAAGATTTCACATCTTTTAAAACTTAAAACGAATCGACTACAACTTTGGAAGCAAAGATGGTCAGATGAAGTATTATCTGATTAACATGTGGGTTACGAATTCCCAATTAGGTCTCCGGTAAACGGCTTAAGTAATAGTTTCGTTTAGACTTAGCAATGCAAAATTCACGATATCAAAAATGTCCTTACATGATGTTTATTCTATTCAAAACTCGAAGTTTTCGCACGACAACAATTGTGTGATGTTGATACAAAACCTTTAATATTAAAATATTAAATTGTGTTGTCATATAGTAATTGCCAAGAGTAAAACATTTTAATTTGGTGACTATCATTATAACTAACGAAATCTTTGAAAACGACTGATACTTATTTGCACTTCAATAGTATTCATTTGTTTTATATGGTTAAAATTTCAGTGAATTCTGATTGTAAGGACTTAGTGCTAGCGTTCTTTTGACATCAATTAGGTTCAAAATCGTTTTTGCCTTAACACATCTCTATTATAAATAAGTACTTTACACAAACGTACTAATCCTTACACTTATATTCATATAACAGTACTCTTAATAATCGTAGAGTACATACTTTGAACATGAAAAGGTATGCTGTACTTGAATTCATTTAATAGTCAAGGATATACAAATGTGTGTACATGTACATAAGTATGTATGTAGGTTCGTTTTTTTCTGACTATTATTGTTACATGTGTATGAATAATATTTTCGGATTGATACTATAGTTTTCCATTAAGACAAGAGCGGAGAAGCAGCAAGAGCAATACATACATATATCTTTGTATGTATGACAAACATTTTACGCATACAAATTGTTTCAAAATGTATATTTTTACGTAAAAATTGTTTGTTCTTACTCACCTGAAATACCCACCTTTAGTTTTTGTTTTCTTTTCCAATTGAAGTTTTGCTTGTTCAAGAGAAAAATATTACAAACACGTACATGGGACTTTATTTTATATATAAATTTGAAGATGGCAATGTTAATGATGTTCAATTTAGTTCACATGTATGTTGGGGAGAGAAAAAAATTGAAAAGAAAAGTTGTAATTAAAGAATGAAAAAAGAAAAATTAAAAACAATTTAGTCACTAGTTTTGCTTAAAGTTGCAGATATTATTTGAGTAAACTAAGAGTAAAGAATAAATTAGTTTATTAACTTGTTGGGATATAAGAGCTTTAGGTAAATGTAACAGTATTTGTTAATTTGTCAAGTTTTTAAACACAATGCGAAAAAAACCAAAACAATGAATGTAAGAACTTGAAATCTGGCAGAATTGTGGGGTTTTTAAATAAAAAACAAAACAACTCAGCTAAAATCAATAAATTTGGCAACGCTAATGCTAATCATCCATAAAATTTGCTTGTGCTGATAGGTTGGCCTACTTAAGTCTAAATGTATCTATTTTGTATTGTTTTTAGCCTCAAAATGAATTATTTTTAGAATGTTTCTAGTCTTTAATAATGTTCAAAATTCTATTTGATATTTGTTTTAATTATCGTTTGTGTTAAATTTTAAAATTTGCTTAGATTTTTTTTTATGAGAAAGAGAAGAAACGTGGGCTTTTTTGTCCATATTTTATACGATGTAAAATTTAAATATCACCAACAACATGTTTTTATAAAATATTTATATACATATCTGTGGCAATAAATAATAATGGCTTAAGTTGACATAAGTGCTTTTTCATTTTATTACATATTCTTATTCTCTTCTTCAAGATCTATCACTCAACTAAATTTCAAGTATTAAATGTCATTATTTATAAAACTATACGCGTTTATATCTAAGCTTAAGTCTTTTTGGAAAATAATATATAAGACATAATATCTTAACTCAACTTATGGTAGCTACATCAATATTAAAATGTTTGAGCTTTAAAAGTTGTATACACTTAAGTGCAATAACTAACAGCCCATTCAAATAACTCCTTATAAAAAAAACCTTATATTTAACTAAGCTTTTACAAAATGTTATCTAATCTCAGGTTTTCGGCATTTTTCAATTTAACCTAAAGCACTTGTATCGACTAAGTATCAATAAAAATTATTTTGCCTTTCAATATAGTAGCCTAAGTTCACTTTAGCTTTTATTTTTCTAAAAAACCCTGAATATTAAATAATAAAACGTTGTTTTTTTTATAAAATTAACAGTTTTGTTCTAAGAAAACTGCATCTTTTTCTGTGGCTAAAAATTTTATATAAAAACCAAAAACAATTTATTTTAGACAAAACCCTTAATATCTCAAAACTCAAAATTTCGACTTAAGCCATTATGATTTATTGCCACAGATATATAATCTTAAAGTTTAAAAAAAACTATATAAATATTTTGTGTTGAATTTTTTGATTTCCATATATATATTTCTTCTGGCAATACTAAAATTAGTTTTTATATGCGCGCCTTAAGTCATGCTTCACGTTTTGATATAACGTTATGCAGTGCAGTTATAGACAGATAATATAGAAGTCAATAATGATTTTAATATATGTACATGTTTAACATTGGCTGATTGTTCTTTTCCAACCGTGATTTTTTAATAAATAAAATAAAATGTATGTCAAGCTTTCGACTTAATGTGTATCTTTATTATGATTTAGGGTGTTACAAGAAATGTATTTTGTGCAAGGTTGGCAACTTAAATGCATAACGATGTGTTGGAAATTTTATTAATATTACTTTAGTTAAACATAAAAATAATTAGAAAGATTTTATATTTTTATTTCTTTAAGATGCCACTCGAGTTTAAATAAATAAAAAAAAAAAACAGAAACGATGATAAACAAATTTTATTTCTTTTGTATTTAACACTGAAAATTATTATGCCGAAACATCTTATAAAATTATATCAAATTTGGAAAGTGCTTCTTTTGTACATCGTTATGGCCGTTTAAAATAACAACAACGTTAATTTGCAACATTTAAAAAAGTTCAAATTGTTAGGTCGGGTTGTTTTTTAGTAATTTTTTAATCTGATAACTCATTCGCCTCCTAAAGAGTAGACACAAAAGGTCACATTTTAAATGACACAAATATTTCAAACATTTTCAATCTCTTGTTGCTAAAAATAACTTAAGAAAGACACATTTTTTTTGCAAGTATATTGAAAAAAGTTGAACCCAAAACAATAATGAAATTCATATGCTACTCGTGCATATTTTAATTTGAAATAACAATTCCTTATGGAGTAACTTTATTAAATTAAAGCACAAAAAAAAGAGGGGAAAAAACCAAATATAGTTTCTCAATTTCATATCAGTTTTGCATAGAAAAGTAATCAGATTGCGTGGTGGAGCATACAATTGCGAAATCCGGCGGTGAGAGGTTTTTATTTTTCTAAAATACATATTTGCATATATACATATGCACATACAAATGATTATTTTGCTTTTCTTATTTGCTAACAACATATGTATATGATACATATGTTTGTAGTTTAAAAAAAAAACACACACATTTTGGGTGATTGTTTTTACCTAGTAAGTGCTTTAGTCAGTGATTTCCAAAGGTAAGGCGTATAAATCAATTTTCAAAGATATGATCCAATGTGATAATGTGCCTGGTGAATAAATTTCTATAGATTTTTTTTACTTGAATTAATTTTTCCAAATAATTTTATTTCTTTTTAAATTTTTTGAAAAATTTTCCTTAAACATTTTTTAATAACTGAAAAAAATTACAATAAATTTTTTTAATTCTGAAGATATTTTTCACAAAATTTAATTTTAAATGTTTCAATAAATTTTCATATAATGTTAAAGATTTAAATTTTTTTTTCTTGAATAAAAATTTATTTATTTTTTTGTTTATGGTTGGGAGGGTATAGACAGAGAAGACGACGACATCTTTTTCTTCTCTAGCAGGTATTCATACACATCATTTTTTTTTTGTTTGTTTAGGTTTATTTCTTTTATTATTTCGATATAATTTCGACAATTAGCTACCTAAATTTTTAAAATACTATGTGGTGGACCGAAGCCTATAGTTCAGAAAACAAGAACCATCCCATTTTCCCTTAGCACGGTCGGGTCGTAAGGTAGCAACGTTTCTAGAATGGTAGGGCCTTTGAGGTGGTTCGTTACATAGATTTAAAAAAATTTATATAAAAAACTTTGGTTAATAATATGTTATAAAAAATGAAAATTGATTTTCCCTTTTGGTAAAGAACTATTGATTAATGGAATATTTTATTTATATATAAAATTTTTTTTTTAGTTTCTAACATGTTATTAGTGAATTTTCTGTTCGCAAAAATTAGAAAATAAATCAAAATCTTTTTGCTTTTAATAAAAGAGATTTACAATTTTTCTTTACCTACGTTTTTCTTTCGATATTGTTTTTGCACAATTTTTAATTATTAAATTCTTTAGTAAACATTTTTGCAAAAAGAATTTTTTTTTTATTTTAATGCCCGGAATAAATTTTCTCTCTAAAGAAGTCTCTTATAAAATTTCTTTCCATTTAATATTTTTTTGTCCACAAACCTCTCGATAAAAAAATTTTCTTTAATTACAATTTTTTACTTGTAGATAGTATTTTACTTTGAGATAATTTATAATTCATTTTCTTTTTAAAGAAAATATTTTATATTAATATTGCATAAACAAAAATATTAATAAATCTATTGTTATTAGAAAATGTTTAATAGATTTTTACTTTATAGAAAAGTTTTATTTAATTGTCTCTTTTTATAAAATTTATTTAAGTTTGGTTTTTTTGTGTGCAAATTTTTATAAAAATTTTGCTTTTAAATATAAATTTTTTCAATATAAGACACATATGAATAAAATTTTTAAATAAATTTTTTCTCTACAGACAATAATTTACAAAACTTTTCTATATTAAATTCTAAAACTTTTAATAAAAATTTTCTTTTAAGGAAAATATTTGTTTGGGATTCTCTGAACCTTTTCAGTTCTATTATCTAGTTTGCTATTAAACTAAAAAGAGAATGTTTGTAATTTGTTATTATTTTTTAGAATTTTTTATTCTTGTTTGTTGTTTTTGTCTTGCCACATATTGTTGTTTTCTTGGCATGTTAATGAAACCGCAGACGCAGTCATTCTGCTTTTTTGGGGTATTTTGTTGTTTGTATGGGTGTGTGTGTGTGTGAGTAAGTGTTCAGACGTTTGTTCTAAATCTTTAAGCCCCTTCTAAAATATTAGAACATGAATGCAAAAAAAAAGAATAATGAAAAACTAATACAAACGACGATTTTCTACAATTGTAAAAAAAGGTTTAAATATCTTTAGGTGATTGTTTGTGTTGTTGGTAGTTTTTTCTTTAAATTTTTTAATTTGGTGCTATTCCACAATTGTATTCAATATTTGTTAGTACAGACAAACATTTTTACAAAAGTTTTTGTACAAGTTGTTTTTTTTGTTTGTTTGTTGTTTTGAAAAAACATATGTATTTCATTAAATTTACATGTAAGATGAGTTTTTAATAGACCCAATAGAAACAAATCGAAATAGTTTTTTATTTAAATGGAAAAGCGAAAATGCTGATTTTTAAATTTATCAAAATTTTAAACTGATTTTTGTATTAAATAAAAAAAGAAAAAATTAATAAAATAATATATATAATAAAATAAGCAACTTTAAACCACTATACTTCGTGTGGGCTTTCGCATCTCAAGAAAGATTTTAAGAATGACAAAATTCTTTTGTATTGATTGAATTTAAATGAATAAACTGGCTTTACTGCAAAGTATTAAAAAACATAAAACCGGTTTATATATAACCGGTTTCCGTACTTTTTTAAACCCTACCGCTTTCGAACAGTTTATTATTTTGAATTCACCGATAGGCCGTTTTTGGTGTCGGTCAGCCCATTTTTTTAGATATTGCTTTAAGATATAAGAAAATGTGGAAGATTTTTGTTGTTATTTGAAAAAAATTTTTATTTATGAAAAGTCGAATGATCATAACAACCCCTTAAAAAAGTATTTTTGTTTGTGTAGCATAAAAGATATGGTTTTGATTAGGAACGATAAAAAGTTTTTTAATATCTGAAAAATTTTTTAATGGCAAGTTTAAAAAAATACAATATTTTTCCTTGTTTTGTTAAAATTAATAGTTTTACATAATAATTAAAATTTTTTGCTGGCACTTTCTTAACGTTAGAGGTATTTCAGTAAAAATTTATCATAAAAAAATTTATTTGAAATCCGAGGAATCGTTATTTTCGCAAAAAACCGAATGTAAAACCGGTTTAAAATAATTCGAAAACCGTTTATTCCTTAATTACTTTACTCCACAGCCATATAATTTAATATTACATTTAAAAACTCCATTTTCGTGTTTTCTATTTGGCATTTTGGTGGTTTTAATATTTGTTGACGAGATATTCATATTCGTTCGTTTTGGTTATTTTTTCTTTATTTAACTCACAAATAATGGCACCAACAGAAAAAGAATTGGTTAAAGGTTTTTGTAGGTTTTTATTACATATTCTAATTTCACTGCGGCATACGTTTGTTACATGAAAAGAAATAATAACAAAAATAAAACAATAATAATAATAAAATACAAAAATGCTAAAGAATAAGATATATTGTATATTAAGTTTATGTTATTGTTTTAATAGGAAAAACAACAAAAACAAGTGCTGTAAAAGGTTGTGTCGTTTTTATGGTACTGATCAACAATAAAAAGTGATTGCTGCGTTTTAAAAAAAAAATATATGAAAGAAGAATAAACTATTTTAATAAAAAATAATCAAAATTAAAATGCAACCTGATATTATATTGACCATAGTATAATTTATTAAATCGTAGGCCAATTTTGCCTAAATTTTTTTTGAACAATAGTGTGCGACTTTCTTCAAATAATTGTATTAGAGATATCACGCAAAAATTCAAATATTCCATATCAAAAAAAAAAATTTGTTTGCCAAATATTATGTCTTAGATTCCTCCGCTAAATTCGTATCATATTTTTAATGAACATTCGTTAGATCTTATAATTTTTTTTATGTTACAAACGGAATGTCAAACTTTATACGCCACCTCCTTTTTTCTTGCCGCTGGCTATGCAAACAACAAATCGCGGTTACAATAGAAGTAAAATAAAAACAAATGTCGAGAAACCGTATGTAGTTTAACCAATATTACTGCTACTGCATTTCTTTCATTTGTCGTGTTCATGTAAACACAACAAGTAAACAATTTCTTTTTCTAATATCTAATAAACATGTAGTGCGAGGACTTTGTTTTCATGTATGTATGTAAGTAAGTATGATAATATTTTTATTTGTCATATATGCATGCATTTGCATGTTTGTAAGTATGTTTGTATGTATGTCACAGTGGGAAGTAAAAAATGTATAAAAAATTACACATAGAACAAAGAGCCAAAGTAAAATGGGGGGAAAAAATCTCATAAATATATTTATTTAGTTATTCATGCACAGAAAGTATATCTTTTGAAGTTTTTTAACGCTTATTGTTGCCTCTACCAAAAAATGGAGCGCAACGTTTAATTAGTTATTCCATTTGTAAGGCATCAAAGTGTTTGCTTAAGAGCTCGTTAGGTTTACAGATTGAAGCTCTATTAGATACTGGGTACGATTAGCCATTTGGCCAATAAAAACAATATATAACTTTAAGCACCCAGAGAAAAAACATGGTTGAGTATGGTCACGGTAATATGATCGCAGACAATTTTAAAATTCTATGACTATTGCAATCGTTATATGATTGCCACAATCACAATATGGTTGTAGTCATATTTTACGTTAATACCATGATCATATATATGATGGCAAAAATCATTATATGTTTGTCCAAACTATTCACTTTGTTACGGATAATCCTATATATGATGGTTTTAATCTGATATATCTTAGTATTTCCGCAGAGAACCGTTGAAATATTAAAATATTATTTAAATAATATTTTTCTTTAAATTAAATCTTTGTGTTTTCCCCAGAGCATTTGAAAATTTGTTTAGTTCTTTCTGAATAATAATGGGGTCAGCCAATTGCCACTTTAACAACCCCAAGAAATCTGAAACGTATTTATTTCTTATGTTTACTTAATGTATTTGTATAATAAAGTAGGAAGAAAACTGACTTCCTTTTAGGATATGTTTACAAAAAATTAATTTATTTTACAAAAATTATGCCTCTTCACGAAATTTTCTTCATTTTGGTTCATTATCTTAATAAGGTAAAGGGTATATAAGATGGGGCACAGCTGAATACAGCACTCTTTTCCGGTCTTTTGTTTGTGCGTTTGTGTCCCTTTTCATGTTTTTAAATTAGTTTAAGGAGAATATTATACTTCTATTATTTTACATACGAATTTATGCATGTACTCGTTTCCTTATGGTCCGTTCTTATTTATGTACTCGTATATTTGTGTTTAGTTTGCAAATTGATTTTCTATCCTTTGTTCCTTTACATACATATTCGATCAACATGTCTTAAATATATCTCATGTGGAAAATAAGGCCATTTATATGCTGCATTATGAAAATAATTTGTGATAAATAGAAGTTGTCATAAGCAAAAATACATTTTTATACTCAAAGCACATCATCTTTAAAGAATTACGAAAAAAAATAGTCTAGTTCTTTGACAATATTTTTCTTATAAATAATTTTAAAATAAATTTATCATTTTAATTGCTAGGCAAATTGATAATTTATATTGAATAATAACAACAAACACAATAAATAGTTTGATGGTCATACACTCTAATACGCAACGTTTCGAACTGGCTCAGTTTTATAACTTCTCTCGAATTATTATCCATGAAAAGAATCAATTAAATTATATTAAATTTTTTAAGGCGTTTATCTCTATTAATTAAGAAACTAAATATTTTGGCTACATTTCATTTTTAATTCCACTATATATTAATGTAAAACATTTCAACTCTCTTCTTCTATGCCACACGTTTTATCAAGTTTAATAGCGAATTATTTTTCGTATTTGGATGTAAAAATTTTGAAATATAAACGACAATAACAAATTGAAAAAAAAAATTTTCAAACAAAAAATCACTTGGCAGCGGTGGGATTCGAACCCACGCCTCCGAAGAGACTGGTGCCTTAAACCAGCGCCTTAGACCGCTCGGCCACGCTACCTTCAACTTGTTGGTGTCATACGCTTTAAAAAAGATGCCGAATGAAAGTAAATTATTTTCCGGTGTATTTGCTGTACGTTTTTATATACATAACATTTTTGCCAAATGTTTGTTAATTGGTTCCATAGTGTAGCGGTTATCACGTCTGCTTTACACGCAGAAGGTCTCCAGTTCGATCCTGGATGGAACCAAGTGGACAATTTTTTTTGAAAAAGAAAAATTTATTTTAAATTAATTTTTTTTAAATATGTTAAAAAAACAAAAATGGTAATGAACAAATATGTACAAGTAAATGCTTACAGATAAAAAGAAAAAATAACTTTAATTGTGTCTTGTTTGTCGGAGCAGAATAAGCTATGGCACAAAGTAAGCGACTGCTAGCAGTCGAAATATTAAAGACGTATCGCACACCCAGTTCAAAAGTGACACAACTCAAAA
>NDXZ01003507.1:15062-29227 GCA_003055125.1 Paykullia maculata | reverse complement strand
CCCTTAACACATGTGTGTGTGTGAAGGGTATAAATAGCAAAATCAAATAAACTTAAAAAATCCGTACATGTACGGTTGAAATCAGTTCGAATGATCAGCCTATTTATCAGGCAGAAATACATACTTAAATATGTAAGTATTAGAGACAGAAGTAAAAAAAATTTAATTAAATAAAAGAAGAACCGAAAGATTGCTGAACAACAGATGGTTTCGAAAATGCATTCCACTCGGCTAATAGCAGATTGATTTTTAAAAATAACATTCTTAATTTATAACAATTTCAAAAGTAAACTTAAGCCAAAACAAAATTTATAAACAATATTTATAATAGATTCAAAGTTCAACAAAGAATAAAAATGACAATTAAAGTTTCAACTTCAAATTATATCCTGTTTTTCAATAGAACTATGTAAGTATGTAATAATCAGAAATACCTCTTTCTGTATTACTTGTTATTAAATCAGCTGATAGCTAAAACTTTACTTTCGGTAGATATTTTATCTACTGTATAAAAAAAAATTAATTTTGTAAAATTTATTACTTAAAAAAGGCAAAGTAAAAACCCTTTTTATGCACTTTCTTTTTTAAACCGCTTAATTTGTTTAGCTCTAGGAAAATAAGTCTTCAGTTCTACCATGTGCAAGGGTTTTGTCTCCCGTATTAATTCGTTGTTAAATATTAAACTACAGTTATGTGAGTGTTACCAATATAGAAAGTAATTTAGGATATTTTTTTTAAATCACGTAAGACTAACTTAAACAGTTTTCTGCTAAACTAATTATTGGTTTGACATTTATAGGCTATACATATATATATATATATATATATATATATATATATATATTCCTTTTATTCCTCGAGGGAGAATATGGCCATAAATTTATAGGCTCGAGTTTTATATATTCAATTTTTTAAGATTAAATATTGTACATATGGTATTGCATTATAATATTAAAATTGGGTTAGAACCAATTTTGAAATTTCACTTTCAGCGGTATACATATGTATTCGTGTGCCAAAATATTTGTTTGTTTTTAAATTTAGATTTTCACTTTAAATAAAAATTTTTTAAATTTTCTTAAAGAAACTGTGCATGATATAGTTGTAACATGGTCGACACGTAATAACACTAAAGTTTCCGTATGTAAATATGGCATAAGCGCCTTAACTAGTGTTCAAGTTAATAAAAATGGCCCTACGAAATTTGTAGATGGCGGAAAAGCTAAAAGTTTGCAATACATACATAGGGTAAGTAAAATATTTCATATTTATATGAGGATTAAATACATATACATACACACATACCTAAAAAAACTAACTGGCACTCAGGCTTGAAAATCTATTCGGCAGCTAAAAAATTTAAATTTTTTATTCCTTGTCTATATTCTGTAAATACAAAGAAAAATGATAAAAATATTGTTTAAAATTGTGCATCATATTTTGATTTAAAAATCTTGTTAAAACGTTTAATCTTAAAGTATTATAACATTTTGGAGTAATTTAAGAAAAAACGTTTGCAAAATAACATTTTCTCAAATTTAGACCAAATGTTATGTGAGATATTTCTCAAACTTAAAAATAGCTTTAAAAAATGGTACATATAAATTTCAAACCTGAAAATTCAATTTAACTGGATATAAATTTTAAAAAGATTAAAGGAAAAAAAAACAAAATAAACAACTTTTTTATTCTATTAAAAGGTAACCTTAACAAATCTAAGGGAAAACACTCGCTATTTATATCACTGTGGCAGTGATTTGGGTTGGTCAGCCATTTATTTTTTTCATACACCGCCAACTACACAAGATAAATGGTCGCCCAGTCTGGCTATATATGGCGATTTGGGAAATGAAAATGCTCAATCGCTGCCACGTTTACAAGAAGAAACTCAATTAGGAATGTATGATGCCATTTTACATGTAGGAGATTTTGCCTATGATATGGACTCAAAAGAAGCATTAGTGGGAGATGAATTTATGCGACAGATAGAAACTATAGCAGCATATGTACCGTATATGGTAGTACCAGGCAATCATGAGGTGGCTTAGTAAGTTTTTATTATTTTAATTACTTTTAATGAATGTCTTAATTTGAGTTTATTTATTATGTTTTCGTTTTAAAAGCAATTTTTCAAATTACAAAGCCCGTTTTAGTATGCCAGGTGGCACGGAGAATTTATTTTATAGTTTCAATATGGGTCCTGTGCATTTCATAGGCATTTCTACCGAAGTATATTATTATTTACAGCTTGGCTTAAAGCCTTTAGTATTTCAATATAAATGGTTAGAAGAAGATCTAAAAGAAGCCAATAAACCTGAAAATCGTATCAAACATCCTTGGGTTATCACCTTAGGTCATCGACCCATGTATTGTAGCAATGATAATGGCGATGATTGTTCTCATCATAATACTGTTGTTAGGAAAGGCCTACCTATATTTTACACCTTTGGTTTAGAGAAACTATTTTATAAATACGGTGTAGATGTAGAAATATGGGCTCATGAACATTGCTATGAACGTTTATGGCCCATTTACAACTATAACGTTTATAATGGTTCTATCAACGAGCCTTATCGTAATCCGAAGGCTCCTGTGCACATAATAACTGGTTCAGCTGGAAATAAAGAGGGTCGCGAACCTTTTTTTCAAAGCATGCCCAAATGGAGTGCTTTTCACAGTCAGGTAAGTTCTAAATGCATTTTATTTAAAATTTTTGTTAATATTTTTTTATTTGCGTTTACTTAAAGGATTTTGGTTATACCCGTTTAAAGGCTTATAATTCTACTCACTTGTATTTTGAGCAAGTTTCGGACGATAAAAACGGTGATGTTATTGATAAATTTTGGATTATAAAAGATGAACATGGAAGTTATGTTTAAAAAATAAAAATAAATATATATGAGCCGTTTATTTTGAAAGTGGCATAAGTCACTTTTTTTAAGTCGAGATTTTTTTTAAAAATGAGAAGATACCGTTCAATTGTATTTAGTGTTGCCATTAACTCGATTTTTTTGAAAAAGTGACTTATGCCACTTTCAAAATAAACGGCTCATATTTTATTCTCTTACATTTTAATAAATCGTCCTCGATTTATAAAAAGTATTTTTATTATTATAGTTATAAATATGATCGTCATTATTATATACATATACATATTTTATTATATTGTAATATTTTTATTATACTGTTATGAAATACAAGTTTTAGAAATAAATATGAAAATTTTTTTTATAAATTTAGCTTGATTTGTTTTGAAACATTTTTTCAATTAAGAAATCATAAATTCTCAATACTAATTTATTTTTGCAGTTGCAGAAATCCAAAAAATGCTAATATATAAAATGTTTTAAATTGCGAAGTTTCGCGGGTGAAAAACTTAAGTTACCTTTTTTCTAACTCTAAAATTGTTGAGAGTTTTTATTAAATTACCCAACGTTGGTTCGAAATTTTTTTCCGAACCTTTACAGTTGTATAAGAAAAACGAAAAAAAAGACTCATCAAACACTTTAAACAATATTTCAAACGAGTTTTAAAAGTATTCAGGCAGATTATAACAAAGCAATGCAAATTGATAAAAGGGTTATGTACATTAAACAAATTCAAAAGTAATTCGCAAAATTCCTAAAAAAAAAAACATAAACGGAAGTTTATTTCTTCAAAAAGATAGTGACTCAAGACAAACATACATATGTATGTATTTATTTGCCCAGAACTTCTTAACATAACGAGTTAAACGTTCACTTAACAAAAATAATTTTATTTTTTTTTACATAGAAAACCTGAATGACTACGTTGTCACTTGGTCCACCCGCGATGCTACCAATCAATCATTAGTGGTCTTTGGAGAAAATTTTAATAATCATCAAACTTTGCAAAAAGTGTCCGGCGCATCTCGACGTTTTGTTGATGGTGGCCCAAAAAACTCTACTCAATTTATACACACAGTTGTGCTAAAGAATCTAAAATGGAAAGCTCGTTATGAGTATTCGTGTGGTAGTGATTTTGGTTGGTCTGCAATGTTTTCTTTTGAAACTCCTCCGCAGGGCGATGATTGGTCACCGAGTTTGGCTATATTTGGTGATATGGGTAATGAAAATGCCCAATCTCTAGCACGGCTACAAAGAGATACACAACAGGGCATGTACGATGCTATAATACATGTTGGTGACTTTGCCTATGACATGGCCACAGACAATGCTAAAGTTGGTGATGCGTTTATGCGTCAAATAGAGACAGTAGCTGCTTACGTGCCGTATATGACGTGTCCGGGAAATCACGAGGAAAAATAGTAAGTATGTTATATATCGTCATCTAAAATGCAAAATAACGTATCATCAAAAAATCCAAAATTGATTTTTTTATTTAGTACGATTCAGTAAATTAAATTACATATGTGTACAAAATTTTAAATTTCTGCTATCGAAATTATCCAAATTATAACCAAGAAATGTCTACTAAAATGTCTTAAGAAGTTTCCATTTCATTTCGTTTTTTGCTTCTCCCGTAAACTTGTGAAAAGTGATGTTACGTTATTTTGCATTTTAGAGGACGATATGTATGTTGAATTCAAAAAAAGTTTTTTAAAGGGTTTTTTATATAAATGTTTTACTCTAAAAAATCTTTTTTTCGATAATAATTTTTTCACTGAAATGCATATTGATTCAAAACGTTTCATTAAAAAATTTTGCATTCTTAAAATAAATTATGTTATTATTGAAAAAGAAACATTTAAAAATGTTCCCCTTATTTTTAGCAACTTTTCCAACTATAAAATGCGTTTCAATATGCCTGGCAATCATGATAGCTTGTGGTATAGCTTTAATATGGGACCTATACATTTTGTATCCTTTTCTACGGAAGTCTACTATTTCCTTACTTATGGCTTCAAGCTCTTGACCAAACAATACGAATGGCTGGAGAACGATTTGAAAGAGGCCAATAAGCCAGAAAATCGTGCAGTGCGTCCTTGGATTATTACCTATGGACACCGGCCCATGTATTGTAGCGATGATAAAGAATATGACTGCAATGCTTATTTGGAAACTTATATACGACAAGGTTTACCAATTTTCAAAGTGTTTGGCTTAGAAGATTTATTCTATAAATATGGTGTTGATGTGGAAATTTTTGCTCATGAACATTTCTATACTCGCCTCTGGCCGATATACGATTTTAAAGTATACAATGGTTCGGCGGAGGCGCCCTACACTAATGCTAAGGCCCCCATACAAATTATAACTGGTTCGGCTGGTTGCAGGGAAAATCGTGAACCTTTTTCAAAAGTTTTGCCGGAATGGAATGCATTCCACAGTAATGTAAGTGTTGTTTTTTAATATTGTTTTAATAGCTCCATATAAACATATATATGGATGTTTTTTTTTTTAAATTTTGAATACAAATTTTATTTTTATTTTCCAAATTTTAGGATTACGGATATACGCGATTAAGGGCTCACAATCGCACCCACTTATATTTCGAACAAGTATCCGATGACAAAAATGGAGATATTGTAGACAAATTTTGGATTATTAAGGATAAACATGGTTCTTTTAAGGAAATTTAATCAAATGTATAAATTTACCTAGTTTCGAAATGGAAAAAACTCGGTGTTTATATAGATTAAATGATATTTAATTTTTCAAAGATTTTAATAAAAAATGTATTCTCTTATTTTTTTAAAAATTTATCTTTTTTTGAAAACTAAAAAGTAAAGTAAAGTATTGTTTTTTCTTGCTTTTAAATATTTAGTAATTTTTATAGTAACAGTTGAACATAATATTTGTACCTTGTTGAATTAACGGCAAAATACGTGTGATAGGAAACGTTTTCACCTAATTTGGTTTTCGTTTCAATTCAAAGAATTGTACGCTGGTGAAAGTAATTGAAATTCTGGGATGTTACTCTCTAATTTAATTCGAAAGAAGACTTTTTTATCGAATCTATTTCAAACGTAATATTCCTGACTTAAAAACATTATTAAGACTAATATTTAAATAACTTTTTTGAGCATTAAAAGTAGTAACCATTTTTTTTAATACACCAATCCGTATTGTAAATATACGGTTAAAAATGTTTTGATATTAAATAATTTTAAGTCTAGCATATATGTACAGACATAGCCTATAAACTTTGTTATATTTACGACCTTTTTGGTCACGACACCCATAAAAGGCTAGTGGATTATGAATTTTTTTAACAATACGTACACATTATTTATAACACACATTAAAAATAACTGCGGAATAAATTCTACAAAAATATTTTACATTTATGTACAATATGGCAGCACTCGAAAATCTCTTACAATTTTAATTTATCTACATTATCACACCACAGCTGTAGCATGTTGTTATTATCTTTGGGTTGTTTACAAACAGTGCAAAAGTTGTGAATAAAAATAAAAAAATTAAAAAAAATAATAAACATAAATTCGAAGAAACGAAAAATAATAATAATATTTTTACAAGTCTACATAATAACAATATTTTTATATTGTTATAAAATTATTTGTTGTCCCCTACTTATTTCGTTTGCTCGCTCTCTTTACCTTTATATAAACATAGAGAGCACATGTCAAATAATTGCCATAGAAAAGTTAATAACAAAAATAGTTTGTGGCAATAAATTATGCACGAAGGATAACAAACAAAGATTTCAATATATTTTCATTTTGGTAATCGATATTTTTGTTTGTTGATCAATCAAACAAAAATGCACGATTTAGAAGAAAATAAAGATAGTGTTAATTACTTGATTAACAAATTATGTTTGGGAATTTTGCAACAAAATGACACCTTTAATCCCGAACAAATGCAAGCAGCTGTACCCAAGTTAAAGGCGTTGTCATATCAGATACTATTAAAGAAGTCACCAAGGCCACAAAATGCGAATAGATTGGAGGAAAATGTTGATTTTGAGCCACAACGTGCTTTGGATATACAAATTTTTGCCGCAAAATTGAATTCTCGGGCTAATCCCGAAGTGTGTTCGAAATTTGTTGAATTCGAAGAACAACTGGAGTCTATAAAAAATGAAAGATATTTTAGTGAAGGTGCCGGTAAGGGTATACTGCAGCTGTTGTTGGCATTGCAAGGCAATGTACATGAAGAATATGAAGTAGTAAGTATAATCGGTTTCGGCTTGATACACAATAGAAGTGAATTAGGCAAAAGTTTATTATCTAAGCTGTTTTATTTAAAAATAGTTTTCATAGTGTAGTTTACACCGCACTTGGTACATATGTGTAATTCGGCCCCTCAACTGTATGAAGAGTTGCCGACTAACGAGTACCGAATGTAGTGTAAACTCCACTATTAAAAATAACATAATAATGATAACTTTATTTCTTTTAATTTTTTACCTTCTTAAAAATAAATAAATATATTTCAAATTGTGCAATTATTGCAAAAAAAAAAACAAAATGTTTCCTCCAATATCACTGCAAGATCGATTTCTGTCCTGATAGGTGTCAAACATTTATTGATTTATTTTGACTAAATGATAAAGTTGTAAAATTTAGGTTTAGTTAATATAAATTTGAACGAATTTACTATTTATTACCTTTCAGCCTAGTATGAGTCCCCCTGAACTTTTAATACCTGGACCCTTCACTTTATATGCAAACTACAAAGATAATCGCCATTACCCAACGTTTAATGATTACGATATTATGAATCCAACTCCAAAATATTTTAAAAGTACAAAACCTTTAAAATCCACCGACAATCCATACTTACCAAAATTTTTATTTGAGGGTGAAATCAATCAATTATTGGCCATAGAAAATAAATTTTCTACTAAAACAATTGATAAGGATCGTGTAGACGAAGAATGCACCTTTACTGGCATGACTAAACGTTTATTGGGTGCCCCATTGGGCACAAATATAAATACCTTAAGATTCTTTCCCGAAACGTTGAGACAGCCTATTAAGACTTTTAAATTAGCCTCTTCGAGTGTTCAAAAATTTGCGATAGCTTCAACGGCTGTACCGAAAAAAGAAGGGAACTGTGTTAAAGAGGCTAAAAAAGTTTTTTCATGGAATTGGGAGGGCTTAAGCTGTTTTGGCATTACGTGTTCTAAGCCATTTGCTGGTGAAGCCAGCATTGCATTACTTTTACAAAGTCATATAAATCAAGCAAAAAAGAAGCCTTTTGACGCAAAAATTCTTAAACAGCAGGATTTTCTAAACGATTTAAAATCTTTGACGGGTAAAAATGGAATTAACAAAAGTCATCATCATAAACTTAAAAATACTTAAATAAATTTTTTTTTCTTTTAGTGGGCATACAATCGGATTCTTTTTATCATGATGAATTTATAGTGTTTGCTATGAAACCCAATGTTACTGTAGAAGGTGTGTTGCCAGGCACTGTTAAATACTTTGTGGAGGAGTTCCTAGAATGCGGCACTTGTTATAAGCGCATGCAAATTATGATTATGAAAAGAGATTACAAACTTATGTTTGAGGGTTTTATGTTTAAAGTAAGTGAAAAAAAATGTTGCCCTTTTAAAAGCTTTAAAACGTTTTGTTTTTAAATTTTTAAAAATTATAAATTTCTGGATTCTGTTATATATATTTTAATTATAGGCTTTATGTAGTGCGATTGATGAATATTTATTAACATTTCGGCAATTTGTGTTTGCCAAAAAAGATGTCCATTTAATGGGTTTTTATAAACGCATGAAGAAAATGATGAAACAAATTACAAATCTTTCCTTTACTCTGGCTGTACATCCTAACGGTAAGTCAATAAAAAAAAGTAACGCCGACACATTCACTTAACGGAATACATGAAATTTAATGAATTTTCAATATTTTTAAATTTAGGAACAAATCAGAATTTTAATATAAATTTGGTTGGTGTCCTTAAATTAAAAAAAACAACGTTTAGACACTTCTTAAATACTATCACAAAGAAATAAAAATAATAAGATTATTCAGATTCATAAAAAATGGTTTCATTTTACAGTTGAGGCGGATGTTAAACCACCTATGGGTTCCCAATTTTTGGGCTATTTATATCGAGAAATAATGCGTTTAACAGAAAAGGACTATATAACACTATTGGTGTTTATTTTAAAACGATGCTGTCACGTATATTTCAAGTAAATTTTAACACATTTTTTAAAATAAATTTCAGTAATTCTTTATATTTTAGATGCATTCATTTGTTTTAATGTTCTTTTCATATAGACATTTACAAAAATGGATTTACTATGGTTTATTAGATGATCCCTGCAATGAGCTATTTGTGGGCTTTGTGGACCACTACAGAGAGAATACTAAATACTTTTATGATAAGGCCTATTTTGTGCGCAAAGAATCTGTGCCAGGATTTTTTCAAAATTTTGAAGAACATATACTACAATGCGGCAAATATACAATGTTGTTAAAGGCCTATAAACCTAATGTAAATGAAAATGAAAAATAAAATTTGTTTATTTAAATACGTTTATTTAAACATTTTTTTTTTCAATTTTCAGCATTCTTTATTTGATTTGATTTATCCCTCTATATCAGTGTGTCTTTGCTTTGAGGATATTGAAAAACTAGATAAAGTTTGTTTACAGTATTATGAAAACGCCAAAAAGGTGTGTGTTAAGCCCATAACTGTACGTGAGGTATTTGAAACAAGATCTGAAGAGAAACGGAAATTTTTCCAACGCATGGTGGAGAGATCTAGAGCAAATCTAGAACGTTGGACGGATGAGCAACATGAGCTGGCCCTCATAGCAACCGAAAGAAAGAAGAAGCGCTTGGAAGAGTTATCTCTGCAACTTAAGGACGCCAAGGAACGTAAGATAAGAGAGCGCAAAGCAAATGTTGAAATTGAATTAAAATATCTTAGAGAAGCCGAAAAACTTGAAGAACAACATATGCTCAAGGACAATATAAATTTGAGAAAGCGTATCGAGTACTATCAGGAACTTAGTGATATGTTAAATGAAAATGAAAAAGCCAAAAATAAAGATTTTAAAAAGAGACTTGCACTCAACATGCTACCCAAATCAGGATCTCCCAACACACCGCAAACAGCTCAACTGCAAACACCAGCCAGTACAGCGGGAACTGATTTTGAATCTTGTTCCGGGGACGAAGAGGAGGTAGATTCAGAATATGAGGAATGTATTTCAGACGATTTTGAAGAAAAGTTTGCCGAAAATGAAAAGGATCTCAAAGCAATTGTGGAAGCGAAAGAAAATAACAATGAAAACAAACAAGAACAACTTCCTATTGATCATTCCAATAAAACACCAACAAATGTTAATTTAAAGAAAACTGAAGAAAACGCTAGTGTTATTAAGACCGACCTTAAACGCAGCGATTCCGATTTTCTTAACTCAAATGAAGCTCAAAGCAGCAATACATTACAAGATAATCGCATTAAAGCCATGTCTGGCACAAATATGAGTCAGTGTTTTAAATCTATAAAAGTAAACATTGAAAAAACGGAAAAGAATACAAATCTTAAAGATTTTAAAAGCGCAGAAGTAGAAACACAAGGTAACTAATATAGAGCATTTTTTAATTAATTTGTTTTCTTTTTTATATTTATATTATATATTTTGGCCAGCCAATTACGAAAATCTAATAAGTGAAGCCAAACGCAATAGAATGCGCGTCTTAAATGAAGAATTTAATTTTCAAGCTCAAAACTCTCATACAAAATCCATGCCGGATATAAATTTAAATACTTTACCTGACTCAGAATTAACCGAACTACAGCTTAATCGCAGACATATGATGCAAAATGATTTATTTTGTGGAAATAAAAATAAAGATCCCATGGCAGCAAGATCTGCTCTTTATCTAAATTTAGATACGGAAAGAGCTCGCAATCGCCAAAAAGTATTACATAGTGAGTTTAATATATTGACCGGCAGCAGGGAAACAAAGCTAACATTACCAGCTGATAACAAATGCCTTGATACGCCTGTGACTCCCATGTCCACTACCTCAGATAATTCACCACTGGCAGAAACTTCTAGTCTGGGAAAAGCAGATCAAGTGAATGGCAATATTTTTGATGAAAAAACACAAAATAATGAAGAAATGCAAAACGCTTTAAAGCTGAATGTTAAATTGGCTGATGAATTAACCAAAGATTACGCTAATTGCGCAACCGCCACTATATTTGTAGAGCCTACACCGGAATGTGGCCTCAATACTGCTGGTATAATGGCAAAAAAAGGCTTTAACTTTCCTAATTATGAAAAGTTAAAAAAACAACAACAAGATGCCTCCACTGAAGCACCCGTTCATAATGAATGTCAACAGGAGGAAGATGCTTGCCCCGAACCGGATTATAAAACTCCCTACAAACGTTGCTGTGAACTTATTTCCACAAATTTCACTTGTAAAACCTCTAGTCCCTATATACGTCTTAATAATACCATAAAAAAACCTTTAAACCAAGAATCACTTAAAACACTTGATCTCAACACTATGAGTGTCATTACACTAACAGAATTCCTACAGAAATCTGTCATAACACCCATGAGCACCCATTTGGAATTGGTTAACAATGAAGTGATGCGTATGTTCTTGAAAGATTTAAAAATTCTCGATCATTTTCGTAGTCTACGTAATTACTACTTTATGATGGATGGCGAGTTTGGTTCAATAATCTGTGATGGCATTATCGGTAAACTGGAAGAGGGCGCTGCACCGGACAAGTTACTAAACTATCAAATACTACATTCGATATTGGATACAGCCCTGGGCTTAAGTATTACAGGTATAATGTAGTTTTCATGTTAAGCATTTCAATTATTATTAAATTTCTTAATTAATATAAAAAAATTTAAAAACTATTGCCTATCTATAAAAATATAAAATTACGTAAAAATTTAAAAGTTAAATTAAAAGTGGAAAAAAATTTTAGTTTAAGAAATAAGTTAAAGTAACTTTGCACCTTGAACTATTGTTGGGGTTACTGCTTATTGTTATATAAAAAGTAAAAAATATTTCAATTTTAAAAATAATTACATCAGTAATCTAATATAATTTGAACTTAAAATTTCTTTTTCTGATATTTATTAAAAAGCTTTTACAATAATACACTTAAGTCTTTTACGTTTTAAAGTTTAAACGCTGTTCGCATTTAATATGTTTTTTTTTTTTATCCATAAAAAGAGTTTAAACTTCCGCTTATACATATTAAGTATATATGTATTTATTTATTTTCCTTTGAACTTCTAGGTAAAGATAAAAATGCCGAAAATCTATCATTTATTGTTAATGATGTTCCCGAGAAGTTTGAACTCAACTCCCCTGATGTCCTTAACAATCTCAGTCTTAGCTATCGCATTAATTGGCCTTTGAATCTCATTCTAAATCCTGAAACGCTAGAACAATATGCAAATATTTTTAAATATCTTATACGTGTACGACGTATAAGTTGGATTTTGGAACGGGCATATCAAATACTAAAAGAAGCGGTTAAGCAATATGGTAGCGTCATTCTGAAATCGCCCCAGTATAGGCACGTACAACTCATGCGCCATAAATTCTATCATTTTGTACACGCGCTTCAAAATCATATAACGGCAAATGCTCTACAAGCTTCCTGGAAAACATTCAAAGATGAATTGTTGACGGCAAAGACAATAGAGGATATATATAGAAAGCATGCGACCTATATAAAGCGTATATTGTTTTTGTGTATGCTTAACAAGAGAAGTGTCGAATTTTATAATACCATTGAGAATGTTTTTAAAATATCGCTACGTTTTTACAAGTAAGTATGTTTGTTTGTGACATAATTACCTAATTGTTTTTTAATGACCTCTAAAAAATATATACATATAAATGAAAATTGTATAATCATTGCTAAATTTAATTTTATATATGTATGTATATGTACATATGTACAAACATGTGCTTATTTTCTTTGTATTATTTCTCTTTTTTAGCAATTTAAAATCACGAGAATTTAAACGAAAACCTGGCAATGAACACTATACACATTCACGCTATGAAAAGCTGGTTAATGATGAATTAGAATTTGATAAATTCATTAAATACACAATTTATCTGGGCAATAAAATTGTACGTCATGGCTATCAAGCAGAGATTGGAGAATTTATCAGTTTGATTAATTACAATCAATACTATATGCAAAACACATTTTAAATTAGTTACATAAAACAATAACAAAAAATAGTATTAATTTATTTACATATGTATGTACATACCCATACCAACACTATAATGTTGGTTTGTAAAAAGAAAAGAAATTTTAGCTAGTTTTAAATTGCTTTTGAAAATCGTATTTACAAAAATGTTATTTTCCTGTAATAGTGTTAAAAGTTATTGATCATATTGTGCTTTAAACATTTTTTTTTAAATAAATATTTATAAAAATTTTGTTTCATTTATGAACCGAAATATGTTTTTTACTTTTTTTGTAACAAAAATATTTAAAAAGAAATTTTAAATTTAAAAATATTTTGAACCACTATACCAACAAACGTAACATAAAAATAAGTAACACATAAATAGTTAATAAAAGAAGTAACACAACGTTATTTAAATTATAAAAATTTTTATTTAAAATACCAATTTACATGCATTTTAAATTTTGTCGATTTTTTTGACGTTTTAATTGAATAAAAAAAATTAACTAAATTTTGTAACAATAAAGGTTCCCCTAAATAGAATTACAATTTAGTGCTAATTATCGTTTGTTAATTTGGGACTTGTACCTAATTGCACTGAAATAAAACAGTTTTAAAAGCGTTCTAAAATTAATAAATATAAAACTTATCCAATAAGGTTTTATAAGAATATTTTCGGACGTCAATAGATAAAATCTTACACCAATTTATTTTATTAATGATGAACTTAAAAATATATTAGTTTTGCAAATCAACACAAAAATAATTATTTATTAGGTAATTTTTCTATTTTTTAGATTTGGCTATAGGTTCTAAATTTTTTTATTATTAATTAAGTAATTAATATTTTTATGCGAGATATTTATTAGTTTTAACTAAAAACCTTAATATTTCATACAAATTCAATTTTAATGTTAATATTACTAAACTTTTTAAATAAGTATATTTTATTAACCATAACATGTTATTTAAACAAAAAATTCCATAAAACATTTTCTTTGTAGACCACTTTTATTAATTCTTTCACACATCAAAAAAAAAAA
>NDXZ01003507.1:254-15038 GCA_003055125.1 Paykullia maculata | reverse complement strand
AAAAAAAAAAAAACATTTAGAAATTTCGCATTTGTTTCTAAATAAAGTACACACACGTGTACGATTTTATACACACATATTTGCGTCAAATAAAATCTTTTGTTTATTTTTTGTGGTAAATAATAAACAAATAGATACATACATATGTACGTTTTTGTTAAACAAAAAGTGTTTTTATACACAATTTTTATTGTTTTATATACGTATAGAAATGTATATATGCATATACTAGTGTTGCCGAATTTTATCTAGTTATCCAAAAATGGGACAATCAAAATTTTGAATATTTTTTCCTGTAAAAATTGCAATCAATTTTGCTCGTTTGTAGAAAGCATGTCAAGCAAATTAAGAGTTACAAAAATAAAGCTGACCCCAAAAATAAATTATTGTCTTGTATGGTAAAAACTCTAGGAAATATTTAAATTTAATATTAATTATAAAAGGGTTCAATTTTTGTTTATAAAATTCATTTTATTTAACTATATTCGAAATAGAAACTCAAACGCAATGTTGCCAAGAAAACAATTTAACTATTAGCCCGATATTTAAATAAAATGCGCCTGCGTTACTTCTCTGCTCACCACTGTATGTTGAATATTTTCAAATAAATTAAGTATAAAAAGTCCATTGGTAAAACTTAAAATTGGCTTTTTGCATAATTTGCAAATTTGTTTATAAATGTTGCAATCTGGGCTGGGTAAAACTGTACCATCATTTCGGCAACACTGGTGTGTTTTCAAAATAAGGTCATTTAACTTTAAAATTAATGTTTTATTCAAAAAGTGTGCGATATTTATTTTTTTTTTCTTTAAATTTTAATTGAATTCTGCCAAGTTTTTTTTTTTACAATTTTTACCTCTTTGTGTACTGCAAACAATAATATTTATCAATTAAAAAAAGACGTAAATTTTATCAGCACCTAATCTATTATATACTTCTGTATATATACTTATATGCACATATGTTTATGCATATGTAGGTAAGAATGTACATATACAACTTGTTTAAGTGTTGCGTAAATAAGTATTTGTGAATCTTTTGTTTAATTATGGAACGTGTTTTTGTCTGCTTAGCCCTACATCATTAAATACGAAAAGTTTATTATGTGTTTTGCAAAAATTGTTACGCAAAACCCACTATAAAGTCATACAAACACACATACATATGTACATATGTACATCCTTAAAGGTACTGATTACCAGATAGTCTTAGGTTAACTGCTAATTTTTCTCTAGCTAATTTCAAATGTCAAACTTGGTAAAAACATGGTAAAACATTCTAGCCGCTATTAGGTCTCTGACTAATGTTGAGTTGACATTACAACTTATCCACGAATGTCGTGCATCCTTAAACTGGATAGCTACGCATTAAAATACCACTCTCATATGGGTGGGAGGACTCGGGATAAAAACTGGACAACTGTACTGTTGACGAACTTGCCAAAAGGGCAACGACGAGACGATTGACCATTACTTTGTCATCTCTCTCTCTCCCTACCAGCACACATCTTATTGGCGCGTATAAAAGCGGACTTGCTCAAGACAAATTGTCCAGTAAGCCAAAGTATGCAATGGCAACACGCGACGCTCCATGTATCTCCTGAGTTTCAACAGGCAGCACTTAAGGTACATCGTGGTTGTGATCACTGGTAACTGTCGCTTTGACAGTCACATTTTAACGACTTCTGAAGAAGTTGCTAATCACCTTCTATGCTTTTGTTCTCCACTAGGCGATGCCTGGATTTTTTTGTTTACATTTTTTATAAATGGAGTTTAACATCTGAAACTTGTTAGAGAAGGGACAAAAATGTTTTTTTTTGCAGTTTGAATTTCTAAAATGTTTTAAAATGGGGTACAAAAATAATCAGCTAATTAAAAAACACTATCTGATAATCAATATTATAAATGTACTTATATTGTGTGTAGGGTGTTCAATGGTCATGACTATAACGTTATTGTTTTAAATATAAATGATAAAGAGAAACATTTCAAGAAAATAAGCCAATAAACTTTTTATGTATAAATTTTCATATGAATTGTAGACAGACTAAGGCAGAGGGTTGATTTTCTAATTATCCTTGTTTGTAATAAAACCTTTGTTAACTTTTTAAGTACATATGCACACACATACATACTATGTATGTATGTATGTCTGGAAAGAGCTATAAATGCATTTTTCTTGAATATATTAATATACCTATTGGTTTCATCAAAAATGTGCCAGAATACTGAAGAATTAACTAGACCCGCTAACCCAATTCCGTCTAAGTTTCTGGTTACCACAAGAATTTTAATACTTCAAAATATAATTATGCACAATTTTTCTTACAATAAAGTAAAAAAAAGCGCATATGTATATGAGTGTTGAGCGTTGCTTTGATATATTAATATCTAAAAAACTGTAGTAGTTACATACATATGTATGTATGTATATCTTTCTTTGCTAGGAGTAGCGATGGGAACCGACGCTTTGCTTTTATGCTTTAAAAATTAACCCTAAAAGTACTATGTAAGTTAAATAAAGTGTTGAGTACTCAAAATGGTAGGTACTGAGTACTGAGTACGAATAAACAATATTTTACCAACTCTATGTAATATGTAATTAGATACTTAAGTATGTATCTACATACTATGTATCTACTAGATATTTTCTACTTAAAAATGTATATAAGTATATACATACATTGATATACATGCATATGTATTTAAAACAAGTGATTACAGAATACAAAGCAACATGCATATGTAATACGCAATAAATGACATTGTACCTACTTAAAAAATGTTATTTTTTTGGTATGTAATATGTGCAATATAGATTGCATCTTGTTCTTTTCTGTTCCCAAACGTATCTTTGTTTTTTTCGATACGCAGAGAAAGGGAAACTACGCATCTACATACATACATACGTATATATGAATGTATGTATGTTTATATGTATGAAAACTAAATTGCAAAGGTTGATGCATATGTATGTACATACATATGCAGGTGCCGATGTAGGTAGGTACATACATACATACCTATCTAAAAGTAACTAATAATGTATTATTAAATATTTATGTTTGTAGATTATCAGTCTTTATTGAAGACCCTTAATAAACAAATTATAAAAAAATCAATTTACTTGTTTCTTTTTGTTCAATAATAATTAGTATGTATACAAAATTCTAGTAAAATTTGTCAATTATTAAAAATAACAAAATTTCTACAATATTTTATTATTCATAAGTACTACACAAAATCTTGTATATTTGGAAATTAAAATAAGAAAATCTGCTTTTATTTTAATTGTAACTTTTTCTGTGTGAACATTTAACGATTGGATATCAAAGAAAAAAAGAAGAAAAAGGTAATAAAATGTCAAATAAAATAAACAAATAATAAAATAAAGCAATGATTAATAATTGCAAATTTCGTATTTGGTATGGTTAGTGTGTACTTTTTCTTTGTTTTAAACTAAAGCATCTGCTAAAATTTACAAAAAATTATTACTTACTCTAATGGAACAACGCAGAATATTCCTGTTTACCTTTTATTTGTATAAAAGTTTGAACTGTCCATATATATATGTACATATTTACATAAATATATAACAGCTGATTTATATACAAACTATATAACAAAAAGTACCCCTCTTTTTTAACTGCATTTTGTTTCCACTAAGAGTTAAATGTTAAATTTGCTCTCTGGCTTTTACAAATACTCTCAAATAAAGTGCTTGTTAACGATTAGATATAAAAATACAAGACCCGATGATGTGTAAAGTCGGTGTTGTCAGATATGCTGATTTTTTGTCCACCTTATGAATATTAATTTAAAGTTAATAGCACAATTTGCAAATAAAAATTTTCGTAAAAAGTAGTATACTAGAGATGTGTCTTTTCTTTTTCTATTATTTTTATTGCTTTATACTTTTTTATACTATTCAATATTTGATGGTAAAATAAATTGTGATTTTTACAGTCAAACCTAAAATAGATCTTTGAGTGTTGCGTCACATGGTGTCTAGTGTTGATGCTGAAGTGACCTATCTAAATAAAAGCGTTAAAGTTGTGTCACGAACAATAATGTTCTTAACTTTTTAACAAAACATAACTAAAAAGATATAAAAAAGTGAGTAAATCGCTAAACTTGACGCAAACGTTGTACAAAATGGCACTATTTTTCAACAATAACAAAATTATCTGCATCCAAATTCACTAAAGCGCTGTCTATCTCGGATTTTCCAATTGCAAAGCGCTGGGGCCGCGCTATTTCGGTTTGCTTCATATAATTTGTATGGGCATGAGTATTTGTGATAGCTAGACAACGCTTAGCTCGTTGATTTAGGTTTGGCTATTAGTTAACTTTTAATAAAATTTTAAAATGTCGTTTTTTCTATTTATGGCAAATTAAAGCGATTTAATAGGCAAGTATTGTATAATGAGTTTACTTTATGCTACTTGACTCATATCCATTAATTTGTAGTTGGGCATAATTTAATAACTAAAAACTTTACATTTTTCAATATGTTTTCTAAAATTACAATTTTCTCGCCACACTTAAGATGAATCATATATATAAGAGGTTACGTCATGGCCACACTGTTAACAAAATAAAATATCTACTACAAAATTTTCCCAGCGACCTACCAACACTGTTCAAACTCAACACTCTCACTCTAGACAAGGACAAGAAATCCAAATCTAACTAATGCAAAGCAAACAAGCCTTGTTTAAAGTAAAAATTTTTAAGAAAATTAATAATTTGAAAACACATTTTACAGGAATTCATCGAAAAAATATTTTCTTTTTTAATTTTAAAAACTTTGCAAAATATTTAGTTTAAATTTAATTTTTTTAAGAGAGAGAAAGCAATATTTTATCTACAACGAATTTCTAATTGTTATATACAATTTGTATAATTTCCCCTTTTTGTATGCGAGAGTATAAAAGCTAGTGCAGAAAATATAACTTATTCAGTTGATAGCAGACAATTGTGAACAGCGTACTTTACAAGTAATTAAAAAAGAATCCAAACAGTAAATTCTTAGAAAAAAGTGAATTTTTTGTGATATAAGTAGACTTTGGAAAATATATAATATAAATAAAAAGTGTGACGTCATATAATAAAAGTTTTTATCTGTGTTTAAAAAAGGTGAGAAAACTAAAAGTTTAGAGATTTTGTACATTAATATTTTGAGGAAATAAAAGTGTAGCAGCTTAATTCTACCACCAAGAATCGAAACTTGTAATATTATCTGTTAAGAAATAAAGATTTAGTAAAAAAATAAGTGAAAAATTTCTTTATTAAAAGGAACCTTCAGTGAAAAAAATGTATACCTATAAAATAAAAATCAACCCTTCTCACCACGTACATACGTGGTGATTTTCTTTTCTGCAAAGTCATTGTAAAATACAATATGGCGTCTTAGTGATTTTAACATTCTGCTGTTAATAGATTGTGAATATCGCAATATGTATTTGTGTTTCAAGGTAGTTTTTAAACTATTATGTTACACGTAATATATTATTCTTAGCTTCCAAGGAAAAAAATAATTAAATATTTTTATTTAATATTTGAATATCGCGATTATGCAAATAGGTCTTTGTTTTAAGCTTAGTAAATATTATTTACTGCTATAGGAAAATGCAGAATAATCTATGAAACGTTTATTTATTTAATAAATCCCATGCTTTACTCCATATTTAAATAAGTTGTCAACGTATAGGATGTCTCGAACTTTATATATATAAAGAGCCAAAATTTCCCCCGCCCCCTTGTTTATGTCATCATTCAAAACACCATCATCGTATCCTCTTTGTTTAATGTTTATAGTGTTAGTTAACGTTAAAAATAAGCATAATTTCACAATATATAGTAATACATATCAGTGTTGCCATATCTAAATTATGTATGTATATCTGATTTTTTTCAGTTTTCTTTTGTAGAAATCAAGTTTTTGAGTTATTTTTTTTAAGTTTTGTTAAATAATTACACCATGAAAAAAAATCAGTGGTAAGGAGCAGAGAAGCAAGCCGTACCGGCGCGCCTGGCGGCTAGCCGGCTAGCTGATTTTTTTTTGCAAGCCGAGCCGCCGCCGAAACACTCGGCTGATCAGCGGCTGAATTTCAAGCCGTTTTTGTTTCTTGTTACATACAAAAATTTTTTGAAAATTCAAATTAAACTAATTTTTCATATAAAAATTTTTAAAAATTGCACTTTAACCATTTTTTTTTAAGTTATCTGTTTTTCGGCTCAAAGCCGTTAAGCCGCCGCCGCCGAAAATGTTTGCTTCTTCAGCCGCCGCCGATTTTTTCCATCGGCTTGCTTCTCTGGTAAGGAGTTGATAAAACCTAATATTTCATGACGTGAGTTTACCAGACTTGTGAGTGCCTTTATAGCCATTAAATATGTTTTTTCTATAGTGTAAACTTTACGACAGTACAGATCAGTTTGTTGTTTTTATATTTTGTATTTTATTTTATTTGTTGTATTTATGTCGTATCTGAGTTTAATATACCCTAAACGATGGTCAAAATCAACAATGCAGAAATCGTTGTCGAGAAAAAATGCCAGTTACTTGCTGACAACATTTGACCATCGATGTATCAAATTTTTAAAATTTTTTGACAGGAAGTTTTAAAACTTTTTGTTTGTTTTATTGTTTTTCAGAAGCTCGAAAATGCAAATCTTCGTGAAGACTTTAACTGGCAAGACCATCACCCTAGAAGTTGAACCTTCTGATACTATCGAAAATGTCAAGGCAAAAATTCAAGATAAGGAGGGTATTCCCCCAGATCAACAACGTTTGATTTTCGCCGGAAAGCAGTTGGAAGACGGGCGCACTTTGTCCGACTACAACATTCAAAAGGAGTCTACACTTCATTTGGTTCTACGTCTACGCGGTGGTATGCAAATATTTGTCAAGACATTGACTGGCAAAACCATCACTTTGGAGGTTGAGCCTTCCGATACTATTGAAAATGTTAAGGCTAAAATTCAAGACAAGGAAGGAATCCCACCAGATCAACAGCGTTTGATTTTTGCTGGCAAACAATTGGAAGACGGGCGCACATTGTCTGATTACAATATACAAAAGGAATCTACATTGCATTTGGTCCTACGTTTGCGTGGTGGCATGCAAATTTTCGTAAAAACTTTAACGGGAAAAACAATAACATTAGAGGTTGAACCTTCGGACACCATAGAAAATGTTAAAGCCAAAATTCAAGACAAAGAAGGTATTCCCCCAGATCAGCAACGTTTGATCTTCGCCGGTAAACAATTAGAGGATGGTCGCACCCTTTCCGATTACAACATCCAAAAAGAATCTACACTTCATTTGGTATTACGTTTGCGTGGTGGTATGCAAATTTTCGTCAAAACTTTGACCGGTAAGACCATCACTTTGGAAGTCGAACCATCTGACACCATTGAAAATGTTAAGGCCAAGATCCAAGATAAGGAGGGTATTCCCCCAGATCAGCAACGTTTGATCTTCGCTGGTAAACAGTTAGAGGATGGTCGTACTCTTTCCGACTATAATATTCAAAAGGAATCAACCTTGCATTTAGTATTGCGTCTTCGTGGTGGAATGCAAATTTTCGTCAAGACCTTGACTGGCAAAACTATTACTTTGGAAGTCGAACCATCCGACACCATTGAAAATGTTAAGGCCAAGATCCAAGATAAGGAGGGTATTCCCCCAGATCAGCAACGTTTGATCTTCGCTGGTAAACAGTTAGAGGATGGTCGTACTCTTTCCGACTATAATATTCAAAAAGAATCAACCTTGCATTTAGTATTGCGTCTTCGTGGTGGCATGCAAATTTTCGTAAAAACTTTAACGGGAAAAACAATAACATTAGAGGTTGAACCATCCGACACCATTGAAAATGTTAAGGCCAAAATTCAGGATAAAGAAGGTATTCCCCCAGATCAGCAACGTTTGATCTTCGCTGGTAAACAGTTGGAGGACGGTCGTACTCTTTCTGACTACAACATCCAAAAGGAATCAACTCTTCACTTAGTATTACGTTTGCGTGGTGGTATGCAGATATTTGTTAAGACCTTGACAGGCAAAACCATCACCTTGGAAGTTGAGCCTTCTGATACCATTGAAAACGTCAAAGCTAAGATTCAGGATAAGGAAGGTATTCCTCCAGATCAGCAGCGTTTGATATTCGCTGGCAAGCAGTTGGAGGATGGTCGCACACTCTCTGACTACAATATTCAAAAAGAGTCCACCCTTCATTTGGTATTGCGTCTCCGTGGTGGTATGCAAATCTTCGTCAAAACCCTAACCGGCAAAACTATCACTTTGGAAGTTGAACCATCCGACACTATTGAAAATGTCAAAGCCAAAATTCAGGATAAGGAAGGTATTCCCCCAGACCAACAACGTTTAATCTTTGCCGGTAAGCAATTAGAAGATGGCCGCACCCTTTCGGATTACAACATCCAAAAAGAGTCTACCCTCCACTTGGTATTGCGTTTGCGTGGTGGTATGCAGATTTTCGTTAAGACCTTAACCGGCAAAACCATCACATTGGAAGTTGAACCATCTGATACCATTGAAAACGTTAAGGCTAAAATTCAGGATAAGGAAGGTATTCCCCCAGATCAACAACGTTTAATCTTCGCCGGTAAACAGTTAGAAGATGGTCGCACTTTGTCCGACTACAACATCCAAAAGGAATCTACCCTTCATTTGGTGTTGCGTCTCCGTGGTGGCATGCAGATTTTCGTTAAGACCTTAACCGGTAAAACTATTACCTTGGAAGTTGAACCATCCGACACCATTGAAAACGTTAAGGCCAAGATCCAAGATAAGGAAGGTATTCCCCCAGACCAACAACGTTTGATCTTTGCTGGTAAGCAGTTAGAAGATGGCCGAACCCTCTCCGACTACAACATCCAGAAGGAATCTACACTCCATTTGGTGCTACGTCTTCGCGGAGGCTCAAACTAAATTTTTTTAAAAAATATAAATTCGAAATTTAATAGTATTCCAAATAAATGTCGTTAATTTAAATCTATTTTATATTTAACTCTTCTTATTTACAAATTAAATATTTCTTTTTTTTATTAATTGAATTCAATATTCCCGTTACTTTACAATAAAAACAAAATATGCAATAATTAAAAAAGATTTAATTTCTTTGTTTGTAATGAGGATGAACTAATGTGGTAAAGTGTATCTTGTTTTATCGGATTCAATTATTTTTTTCTTTCGTATACGAATCGAATTTTTATATAAAATAGAAGTTTTCTTTCTTATTATTCTTATTCATGGTAAGAAATGTATATTAGATCAGTACCGATTGCCAGGATTTGGTATTAAATGGTTTTTATGAATCGGTAACATATGATCCAAATTGAAATGGAAAATAGTGTCGGGTAAGAAAAAAATTTTTTGAAGTTTGTTCTTTTTCGCTTTGCTAGATTTATAAATATGAAATAAGTTAATCCAAAATGAAATAAGAAATTATATAGTGGGAAAAATGGTATTTTTTGTACTTCTGGGGGGTTACTCAGTTATTCGATACGATTAGAAATTTGTATGCCATAAACATGTAAATTCGAAAATATTTTCCTTTGGGCTTAGAAATCCTGAAATGTTGAATAAGGACCAACTGATCGATTTTAAAACTCAAAATCTACAGGGGAAAACATTGGTTTGTAACTTTTGAATGTATCTGTTATATTTTTCTCTTTCCAAGCATATGAATCTAGAAACATTGAATTAGAGACTAGCAAGTTAGAATTGAAAATTAAAACAGTTTGAAATCGTACCATATGTTTCATGGTTCCATTAGCTTAGTTTTTTCAATGTTTTAGTAAATTTTACATATGTTGCAAAAAAGCTCAGGAATTTGTGGTTGAGATGTTAAACATGTTTTAATTTTTTGTTGCCACTTAGAACTTTTACTCTTTAATTTTATGGCAACACTGTCCTTTTGGGACATGTAGTTTGACTTTTAAAGTATTTTTTCAAATATGTCATAAGTTTCATATCTGTTCAAAATCTATGACCTAAATTCTCTTCTTTTTCTCAGCTGATTACAGCAAAAGCAAAAACGGCAACAAATCGTTTGATTTCTGTGATTTATTTTTTACAGTGTTTACTTTCTTCATCGACCACAGCATCGACAGTAGTCATATTTTGTGTAAATTCATTTCGGTTTATTTAATAGAGACAGGTAAAATGGGTAAAATCACTTTGGAAACCGTGAAGCAGCACAATAAACCAACTGATCTTTGGATTGTAATTGAGAATAAAATTTACGATTTAACTAAGTTCCGTAGTGAGGTTAGTATATTTATTAACATGTGTATGTATCTATGTATGACTTCCATGAAAAAAATTTATCAACCTAAATGTCAAATAACCTCTTAATAGCATCCAGGAGGTGAAGAAACGTTGGATGAGGTAGCTGGCCGTGATGGTACAAAAGATTTTATTGATGTGGGCCATAGTGATGAAGCAAGGTAAGTGGGTGTGTGCAAAAATAATGCGTCGGTTTTTTAGGATTTGTTGTCAAAAGGTTATGGATGGTTTAATTCTATTGTACTATAATATGTACATATGTTTATGTATGTAATTATGTTTGTAAAACGGCTGAGCAGATTTAAATTAAAATCAACTTAAAGTATTTAATAACCAAATAAGCATAAGGAAACTTTTTATCCGTGTAATTACGCAAACCAAGTCGCAAACAGATGCAATATCACTAATATTATATAAGTCACTATAGATATTTAAAGTTTGCATGACATTTTTGTAAAAGTGTATATCAAAAATGCTTTCATATCTTCGCATGTTCTGCTTTCATTTGATATAAAGCACAGAGGCTACATTTAAGTTATAATACGCCTATTGTAATCAATTTTTTAAAATTTTTGCGTGGTAATACGTTATCAGCATATACTTATGTATGTAAAGTGTACATGTATGTATATTCTGTATCCGTATGAAATAGAAAGTATCCTGTGTGTTTTTAAGTTCAATGAAGTTAAAGTTTAAGGTCTATAACGATTTATGTTCTTAAAATATACCAACAAATTTATGTAGTTACATACTTTGTATGGAATGTGCCTCGTTTATTTAAAGTATCAATTAAAATTAAAATTATAGAATCATTGAAATAAAATAAGTCATTTCGTAGAATATCCCTAACATACAAATAAATGTAATCTCTTAAAATAAAAATAAAAAAAATACAAGTACATACATATATGTATGTAGATATTATCTAAATAAAATAAGTATGTAGGTATTTATTGACCTTAGTTTCTTTTGTTTAGTTTGTAATAATTAAAAAAATTAATTTTTTTTCAGAGAAATCATGAAAAAATATTATATTGGAGACTTAGCTGCCAAAGATTGTAAAAACAAACTACCACTCAGGTATTTATTTATTTTTTATAATAAAAATCCTCCTGTTAGCATGATTGCCTGTAAATAATATTAAAGATAAATTATTTGTTAACTTGTTTTAACACACATGTGTTAAAATTATGTACATATGTGTGTGTGTTAGGTCTAGAATCTTTTAACCATTGAATGGTTAATTTAAAACATGCATTTTTATTTGAAAATTATCCCCCATATTCATAAACAATTTTTAAGTTTATTGAACGAAATTTTTATACAAAATACGTTCAATAAACCTTCAATAAACGTAAAAATTTGTTATGAATATGGGGGTATATCTTTAAGTGGTTGAAATATATTCGTTTCTACATTATGTCATCTTTTCTGTAATAAATGTTTTTGTTATTTTTTTTTTGAAAAAATTCAGTATTGTAAATTAATTAATAGTATTTTTTTAAATGTTGCCCTAATAGAAAAAAAAGTTACATGTTTGACCCTTAATAATGCCCTTTTTAAACAGCTGATTCTATTTTCATATTTTCAAATAAAAGAAGAAATTATTTTTTTTTATCAGTTTGTTAAAAAAAATCTTGGTATTTTTTGTTTAAAAATCATAAAAAAATGCGCACACATGTATGTGCAAACATACATATCCTGCAGGAAGCCTGGGGTCAGGTGACTCCAAGTCACCACTTTTGTCGGCTATTGTGGTGACTTTTTGATGATATTGTCAACAAAGCGTCAATACTTTTTATTTTGCAAGTAAAAAGTACCAAAAGCGTAGACTAAAATTACTAAAATGTACTAGTAAATCACTGGTTCCAATGTCAACATATGGTCCCAAAAGAACTACCTAGTCAATAATACCAATGTCAGTAGTAGATTTTCAATGACACGCACATATGTATGTCTATAGCAAAAACCTAGTATAGTATAAAATCTAAAATTTATTGTTTTATTGTGATCATTAAAAAGGTTGCACTTAGTGAGGTGCAAAATACTAAGGAATATATTTTTGCTAGAAAAGAAACACCATTAGTGTTTTCCTACATATTCAAATCTAATAGAAGTATAACCCCTATATTCATAAACAATTTTTAAGTTATGAATATGGGGTTTTAATAAAAGCTATTTTCTTCAAATGAGAAAGTGTTAAATTTATATATGTTTATAATATTTTTTTTACTAATTATAAATAAATGTAAATAAAAAAATATCATCAGCTGCTATTTTTCTAATATCAAAAACTCACTTCAGATGCCAAAAAAAAAAAAAACTTAATCCGTTCCGAGGGTTAATATCATTGTGTAGTTACACCATGTTTCGTATGTTGCATGCATTTAGCCTTATATTACTTAATATTTGTTGAAATTTATAATCTCTTTTTATTATTTTTTAGTTGTAAATATTTCTATTCTACAAAAAAGATCAAATACTACAAATCTAAATTTTGAAACTAAACAAAACATTTCAAACCATTTTGTAAGTTTAACATTTCATTAAAACAATCAACACCCCATTATTTTTTTTTGTGTTGTGTATTTGGTTGTTTGCACTGTTAAATATTATTGTTTCTGATTTTATCGTTCTTCTTTTTGTATTTTTTTTTACCAAAATTTTACAGTCCTAATAATTCCGTTAATGCCACAGAAAGCTACCAAAATATTATTGTACAGAAGCAATGTTGTCTTATTAGTTAATTTGTTTGCTCTATTAGCTTTTAATGTTTTATTTTGGTTTATGGTTTCAAACACAAATTCGTTTTTACAAACATTTTGAATCTATTTTCTTAATAAAATTTTATAAATAAAAATATCTGCAGGGAAATTGGTATTGCTGTTGGAGCTGTGGTTATTGGAGTTGCTGCCGTATTTTTAATGAAAAAGGCTTTAGCCAAAAATTAGTTTAAGTAAATATCTTAATTTAATGGAAAATAATATTATGTCATTCCCTTTCTATTGAAAGAAGTTGTTTATTTTTGTATCTATTATTGTTTAACATAAATAAAACTTTGACAAAAGAGGAAAACTCTATTTTAATCTAATGAGTTTTATTATCATTTTAAATACATATTTTTTACTAGCATTGACCCGGTCTGCTTCGCTACTCCAAACTAGTTAATCAAAATTTCCTACTAAATTTTCTACCACGTAAATTTTATTCAAATCGGATCAGTTTTTGTACTTATTAACACTTTTCCTGTTTCCCTCCGTTTTTATCCCTATACGTTTAATTTTCCAAAAAGTACCGAAAACTTATTCTAATTGTTTAGAGAAGTGACAAACGCATATAAATTGTCTCAATGTTTATTGGTTTAGTAGTTATAAGGGCCCAAAAAAAGTACCAAAATATAATTTATACCCGTTTTCACCTCCAGGCACCCAAATTTCAAAAAGAGTACCAGAGAATTGATGGGTATCTTTGTTTTGTCATTTCGTTTGTAATATATTGAAAAATTCGTTAAAGACGCTACAAAAAATAAATAAATGTATAGTCATCAAAAAAAAAAATGCTAAAATATGTTGTTTGTGTGTCCGTTTGGCATCGAGCACTAAGACAAAGAACTAAAAATGTTTGCGAGTGTGACACCACCACTAGGCCCAGCTTAAACTTTTATACATATGTATAGAAGAGGACTGACTTCGTTTCCATATCCAAATTAAAGTAATCAATCCAGCATTCAATTTGTATACTCAATAAATCTGAAATAAAAACAAAAACTTAAGTCGACGCAAACAAAAGTTGATGTTATACCACCATTATGATTTTATAACCAGCTATAGCGTTAAAACATTTATTCGAACGAAAATATCGTTCGGATTTTGTGGGCCAGGCAGTTAACGTACAAAAAGTGAAGTTTTTAAATATTTGATAATATTATTAATTTAGTTTATATTTTTTTAAATAAAAATATTTTATTTATGTATATAACAATCTCTGTTAAAATATATGTATGTGTGTATGCGTCTATATTAAAAAAACATAAAACCTCCTTTCTTATAAAAACAAAAATATGTTGTACAACTCTCGGTAATGTCAACGTCCAATATAGTGAACTATTCAGTAATGTGAACACCTGTTTTTTATATTAACGCTCTAAATATAGAACAAATTTTAATGGTTCTAAATAATGAACAAATTTGGCGATTTTTGTTTATTTTCTCATTTTGGGAATACCCCGATTGAATAAGAATGAAAACAATACATGCAGACATACTTTGAGTTTTGTTAATGCAGGTCAGTTGTCTTTCGTTACACCTAAAAGTCACTTGAACTTAACATTTTTTTAGTACACACCTGTATATTAACAAAAATGCCTAAGAACAACCGAAAGTTTCTAGCCATCAATGAAAAATATGAAACTCTGCAGCTTTTGGAAAAAGGATCAAATGTTACATACAGCATATAAGTTATTAGAACAAA
>NDXZ01003502.1:0-18540 GCA_003055125.1 Paykullia maculata | reverse complement strand
TATGTATGTTTATGTGTATGTTAAATTGATGAAAAAAAACATTTTTATTTTAAAAAGGACCCTATAATGGGTAGGAATAAATTTCTACAAAAAATTAAAAATACAGTTTTCTTTATATAGCTGGGGTATTCACAAGCAACTTATGATATCATATTGTCTTATGTCCTAAAAATTTAAAATGCTTTAAGTTCTTTGTTATTGCTTTTTCTGTTTGGCTAAGCATAGTTTACGACAGCACAATAAACATAGCAGTCAGAGTCATATTATTTTAGGACACTTTTAGTATGAAAAATAACTTAAACCATTTACCATTTTTAGGACATATGACATATGAGTGGCTTGTGAATCCCTCAAGCAAACTTTTCGAAAATTCTATTATAAAGAACATTTTCCATGCATTTTTTAAATTTTTTTTATAAGTTTTAGATATTTTAGTCAACACTTTTTAACATTCAAATAAATATTTTGAATCTTTTACAAAAAAAAATATTTTTGTTAAAGAAAGTATAGCAAATTCAAAATTTGTTGTTAATTTGTTGGTTTTTTTTTGATTTGGATTTTTAAAATTTTTTTCTTTTTCATTTCTACTCTAGAATTTATATATTTTATTTTTATTTATATTTTATATTTTAAATAAAAAATTTCTTTTTAACAATTTTTGTTTAAAATTAAAACAACATTGAAAATAATATACATATGTATTGTATTATACATTTATATATTTAGTGTAATATGCTAGAAAGATTAATTTTTTTTAATAATTTTGTAACCCAAAGAAAATAATTTTGTAACCCAACACAAAAAAAAATCCAGAATAAAATTCTTAAATTCAAATGAAATCGTATTTAAAAGTTTTAAAACAAAAAAAAAAAAACCTAATTTTTTTTTAAACTTTTCGATAATATTTTTCAAAAGTATTCATTCAATTTATACCATAAAATCTTTTCAGAAAACAATCAAAACTTGATTTTCTTCAATTTAAAATGTTTCGGTAATTTTTATGTTTTTTCAAATATTTCTTTTATAGAAATTTAATAATAAAAAAAAATGTACAGTTTATTGTTAGACAAAAAAAATTTTTTTTGAATCAATTTTTGTTTAACAAGAAATTTTCGGTGTAAAGGTTTTTTGCCTTTAGAGAATTTTTTATGAACATTTTTTAAACCTTTTTTTTGCAAAATTTCCATTACATAATGACTTTAGCTCATTTCAAATTCGCTTTTAACTAAGTTTTTAGAAGTCTTATACTCATAATATAATTTAATTTTCATAAAGCATTTTGTATTATTTATTTTCACTTATGTACACACATATATGAATACATACATAAATACAAGTGAAAATATATACTATTACTATGTAGGCACGTAAAGCTTTTTGTATAAATGTACAATAGTAATAATATGTTGGTAGGTTATTAATTATGCTGAACTAAATACATGTTCATGTCAAATGCAAATATTGTTATACACACGCACAACTATAAAATCGTGTTAACTATATATGTGTGTAGATACATATATATTTGTATGTATGTATATGTATAAATGTATTAACAATTTTTAAATATAGATTCATAATCATGTGACACCTCTGCTGTGCGTTTATGAACAATTATATTTACAGTAATTCCTACACATAATTATAGCTGCATATACGCATAAGTATTTATTTATGTACATATGTATGTATATTTTTACAATAAAGAAGTAGAATTATTAATTTATTATTACTAAACCTAAGGAATATGTTCTTTGGTTGGGCACAAAAAATATCATATGTAACAAAATATCGATATTTTAAAAAACTATCGATGTATCAATATATTTTTCTTGCATATTCGCATTTTGATATATAACGACCGAAATCGATGTTAATAAAAATATCGATATATTTTTTTGTCACAAAAGAATTTTTTTTTGAATAATAGTGGTTACCCAACAAACAAAAACGCTATAGAAATAGTTTGTAACAAACTTACTACCATAAGCCTTAAGTTTAGAAAATTGTTGAGACTATTATTGTGAAAGGGTTATAAACAATGGTTTAACAAATAAAACTGAACCCTTGCGATAATATTGTTACTCTGTAGTATATAACAAGCTTAAAAGTCTAATTATAGAATAAGCTTACAGAAAAATAGTTTTCTAATCATACTTAAGGTAAGCTTATTTTCATAAGTTTATTGTTAGCCTATGAATAGAATTAAAAAAATAAGTGTTTACAATTTTTTCTGTTTTAAATTGTATTTATCTATATTTTTATTATCATTTAATACATTTAATGCTTTTAATTTTAAAATGTTTTCCTTTTGAAGTGAACATGGTGTATTTCTTTTTTTATATACAAGCAGTCATTAAAGTTTTGACAACACCCAGACATAACTAGTGACCTTGCCGGTGCATCACATACGACAGCTTTTCATATGTTTTTTTATAACATTAGACTCCAAATTTTCTCATAGTTTGATACCTCGTTTTCACTTGTATTCAACTCTCATCACTGAAACAATTTGTTTTAATTTACGAACATTTTGTTTTAATTTACATTTATTTATTATTTATATATTACAATACCACTAAAAACGAAACAAAACGAATATGGGTTTTGACAAATAATTCAAAATTAACGTTTTAAAAAACCCAAAAACAATTGCAACACTTTAGCAAGCATAAGTCGTTTGTAATCATATTTGCCAAACTGTTATTTAAACGAAATGTATAGCAAGTGTTATTGCAAATACGGTTACTATGTGAAGCGTTTTCCAAACACTATTAAAAAAGTGTTCATATATTGTACTTTTATAAACTAATCATAAGTATGCTTAGAAAAAGTTATAGAAAATTGCTTATGATAAGCTTATTCTCCAGTTCAGTTACATTTCACTTCTGGAATAGTGTGTTGGGAACTATAAGGTAACTATTTTCTCTCTACTACATATGTATATAATATTTGGCTTTTTATCTTAAATAAACATATAAATTTTTTTTATACTAAATATTAAAAGATTTAAAGAAAGAAAAAACGCAGTTTATTTATGGTTGCAAATGGATATTGTAAAAATTATAATATAAAATAATCTCATGATATTAAGAAGTATGTGATTTATGATGATCCATTGTAGTATATTTTTCCCTTTATTTTCCTTATTCACTTCGGAAAAAATTAAAAACTATAATTGATTTTTTTATGCAAAAACAATGTGGAAAAACTTTCTATAAGCTATTCAAGTTAGATTCCTGTAATGAAACTAAGTTTTTGAAATATACTCTTTTCACACATCTTAGACGTTGTGAGATCTAAAGGACGTATTCTTCCTAAAAAAGACATTAAGAAAGCTTATGTTAGAAAAAGCATAAAAGTTTAAAAAATAATTAATAATACAAAATACTTAGTTTTATTCCTAAACTTATATCTCAGTTACTTATTCATACCTTCTTTTAACTTTTATTTGCAAAATATTTTAGGCCAGTGACCGACAATCAAGTGCTTCAAATATGTCTTAAAGTAATTTTCAACTAAAAATTTTAATAAAAATTATTTAAAAAAATTTTTGTAGTTAAGGGTATTATTTTACAAAATTTTTACATACAAAATTAGTCTAAAATCTTAAGCGGTTAAGATTTTTTTGCTTATATCTTTATAATCTATGTTTATTTACACCCTTCACCAGAGGTGACAAGGGCATATTGAGTTTGTCATTACGTTTGTAATTTTTACAATATTCATTTGCGACCCCATAAATTATATATATTCTGAATCCTTATAGATAGGGAAGTAGATTGAGCCATGTCCGTCTGTCTGTCTGTTCGTCCGTTGAAATCAAGTTTTCTCAGCCCCTCGATGTTGTACAGACGCGTTATTGGTATCAAACAATCAAAAATTAGACATGCCTTTTGAGGAATAAAAAAAAAAATTTTTTTTTCGAGATATCGGCAAACAAAATTTTTTTTTTAACGTAAAAGTAGTGAAGGGTATTTAAGATTTGGCACAACTAAATATAGCGCTCTTACTTATTTTATTTGGAAGTAATAGAAAACGTGATTTTCTAACAAGTAGTTAACACTTATCGGCGAGTTTTTAAGCAACAATTGTATTTAGCGTCGCTAATTTATCCAGTTACCCTGAATTTTCCAATAACTTTGTTTACAGTTGACAAACTAACATCAGTATTTCGACCTTGTTTTATATGAAATTTACTTGATATATGTTTTAATAGCGTAAACTTGTGGTTTTGCTAATCTAAATAGCTGGCAACTTAGCCAGCTTAGGCTTAGCAAATCTTTTTTTTTATTTCAGGACACTTTATACTAATACTCTTACCGTAATGGTAAACTTATAGGTAATAAAATGAAAGCTTTTATATTATTTCGTTACGTTTTTAGTTTCTCTTTGAAATATCCTGTTTGCAGGGTATAACGTAACGCAAGCAATATATTATATATTATGCTACTCCTACATGTATATTTTTGTGTATGTGTGTGTCTTTATTATATATTTTATTATTGTTAAAGTTTTTTTAAGCTGCTATTAGTATAAATGTAAATTAGCATAAGTATTGCGTCATAAAAGAATACATAAATTTCTTTTATTGTAGTTGCTTAAAAAACAAGTTGCTAAAAAACAAAAACACAGTAAAAGCATATTTTTAATTAATATTGCTATTTTTTATAACTATGTAAAAATAAATATGTAAATACATCGGTATATACATATGTACACATACACACATAAAATATAAATTATTTAGTATGTTAAAAATAATATATAGATATAAAAAAGCTATAAACATTTATTCATATATACATACATACATATGCACGTAGGCATGTATTAATTAGAACATACATATACATATATACAAAACAATAATAAGATAAAATTTTATTACTAAAATAGGGTTAATGTTGTTAAATAGTGTTACTTTCAGTAACAGCAAAAGTATAAGCATAAGCATATTAGGCCAAGAAGCAAAATGGTTTGATTTTCTGACATTACCTTGGTTTTAGTTTTATTAGGTTTAATTGCACAGTATTGTGCAATTTAACAGAAGTCAATATTTTCAAGCTGTTAAGTTTAGTAATTTTAAACAACTACTAAATATAAGAAAGGGTTTTCTGAGTGTAGTTGTTGAAATGTTTTAAAATAACATCTTGTTCATGAAAAGCACAAATATGTCTCCGTTTTTGAATATATGATGACAGTAGCATGATATTGTTAAGTTGGAAATTTCTTGGCATAGTGTCCGGAAATTTATTTTGGAAAAAGCTGGGCACCTAACTGATAGATCTAATTCATGTGCACTGAGTTTAGTGATACTTAATGTTTTCTAAAATATGCAGTCGTCTTTTTGATACTCTGAATTTGAAATGCCAAAAGTTAAGAACACTTTATTTAAATACAGTGCTCTCCCAGAACAAAACTAATTGTCAGTTATATCTATTTAAAATGTACGAAATACTTACATTTAAAAAAGTATTTTGTTAAATAATATATTAAGAGATCATTTTTGAAAATATTCGAAAAGCCTGAATAAGGCCTAAAACAAAACCATCAATTCTTTAATCCATTGTATAGTATTTTAAAGTAGTTTTCTTCCACATCATTATATACAACTTTTAATATCCCTTTTTCTTAACTCCTCCATTAATTCTTCTTAGCAAATACCAACCCCTTAGAATGATACACAAAAATGCCAAAACAGTTCCAAATGCTAAGCATTGCACTTTCCTAAACATATTTTCCAAATGGTCTGGAAAAGGACATTGATCATTTTGTCATTGAAAGATATATTACCACAAGACCATTTTAATTTACTGCCTCTTTAATTTTTTTGTCATTGAAATGTTTTAACATTGTTTTCAGACTCTACACTTGAGTCAGTCATTCAGTTCGTTATCCTAGTGGTGCGGCGAGGAGATTTTCTTTATTTTACTATGGTTTTGACGTTGATACAATTTTATGGTAATGTGTGTAGATGGCGTCTATAGGCCTTTTACTTATGTACAAAACTGTGTAGTCAAAGTGGTTATTTAAACCATAAAAATATGTTTATTAAACACTTCATGCGATTGGTCAGGAGTGTATTTTGTCAGAATTAATAATACTTGTCTCCTTGTATTTTTATGGATTTGAGACGGCTGTTAATTAAATTGTTTTTGGACAAATGACCAATAAAATAATCATTAATTATAAGAGTCCAAAAGACCAGTTTTATTAATATTGTGGTGCTTTGACGGAAAGGAATTTCAAAACTCAATAATCAATGGCGGGTAATGCACTGGACGTATGATAAATATCAATGGTGTTGTATGGTAATAAAAATACTCATACGTTCTCATATTTCTACCAGAGAAGATTTATGAGATTAATATTCCTTTCCTTTAGATAAATAGGTGGAGTATAATACATTTTTCTATAAGCATTAATCATACTTTAAAAACGCCTTTAAAAATCACTAGAGATTCCCCTTTGCTCGAGCTTGCGAAAAATTTGGTATTTTAAAGAGATACTCGACTGTATGCAAAAGAAAACTTTATCACAGTTTTAAAAGCTTATGTTAAGCAAAATTCTTAAAATAATGTTGTTTTAAGTCAATTAAAAAGATTAAAGGGGTATAAAACATTAATTTTTACACTTTGATTTCACTTAAAAATATCATTCAAATTTTTTGATGAAACCTAATGAAGATAATAACTGCTTGTTCTTATAAAATTAAAACAAGCAGTAATTAAAAACAAAAAATTACATTTATTTGTAAATTTTAAAAACGTTATTTTGGGCAACATTTTTTATATATACTTGTTTTAAATTTAAATCCAAATAAGTTCACAAATGCTTAAGTGTAAAGAATATTTAATAAAATGTTTATTGCTATAAACGGTTTTTAAATGAAATTCAATGTATTTAATATTTTTTAGTATTAGTACAACTTTAAATATAAATATTTTGTATTGTCAACGTCTCCAACTATTTGTCTTTAATTTACTTTACAAATACTACTACACAACCTTTGAGTTCGTTGTTCATGTATAATATTTAATACTTATTATTTTTTATTGGCGATAATCTGGGGCCGAAGTATGGCAGTCGTGCTCAAATAACCTTTCGTATTGAATAAAATTTCGTAATATATCAAAATTAAAATAGAATGTAAAAACATTTCTTTCACAATGTATAGAATTAAAATATGTTTTGTTAAAAAATTTTATTTTTTTTAAAGAAACATCAAGTATGTTGGCTGTTATTTCTTTAATTTATATAACATATTGTCTGGCTTAAAATATAAATCTGATACTATACGTTACAGAAGACAAATACGAGAGAAGAAAATTACATCATTCTATCACATTTTCTTTTAAAACCTTTTTATTTAGCTTAATAAGCAATTTTGGAGTTTTTAAAGAGGCATTAAATTTTATTCTTTCCGAGCTATGTTTTAAAGGGCATACACATGTTTACTGCATTACGATTGAAGCTGCAGCTGACCTTAACATTATCCCTTTAATCCAGTGTATGTTTTCAACATAAAACTGGATAAAATAACTTGATAGAAATGCGTCAGAGCGGAGTTTGCAAAACTGTCAACAAAATTAAAAAAAAAAATGGAGGATAAGCTCTGTATTCTATATCTTCTATTTTTTGCAAGAAATCATTCAAAAAATTTAAATTTTGTATTAAAAATTACATTTTTATGATCTTTTACGTCAGTTAAAGTAAAAAATATACTTTTCGATTGCTATTTATCTAACAAGGAACTTTTCGTAAGCCAGCACTCGAAAGCAAACTCGTTATCAAATGCTATCATCTGAAATTTCGATAGCTTTTACTCGATGTCGAAAATGAGTGCCGTAATTCGGCCACTGATTTTAAAATGGATTTTTATATTCAGAAAACAAGTTCGTTGTTGCAACGGAATTTTTTATCAATTGAATTACTCAAATCTTAGGTAACTAGAATAGGCAAATGCAAAAGGAGGAAAAAGTTGCAGCTCAGTTAAGTCCGCTTCTTTCGGTCCCTTTGTTGCCCCTGTAAAAGGAAAAAAGAAGGAGGGATATAACAAAGTCAAAAAATCATTGCAAAACTTTAGTTATCCTGCTAGAAACAGCAATATTCGCTCCTTTTTGTGCCCAGATGAAGGATGATAGGTTAGCAAGTTTTAGCTTGGCTACATCTGACAGATTGTAGAGTCTGCGAGTTCCAACATGCTTTGTCGCACATATTATAGTGCAGGACAGAAGCATAGAGGGTAATATATAGTTACCTTCTCGTTTCCGTTTTGAAAACTTTTGCACATGTCATTAAAAGGCAGTCCCATCCTATATGCGTGTCTACCGAATTGACAGTGACTTGTAATCATGGCTAAGATATTCCTCACCTGATGCTGCAATCGAATTAGGTTTTTGATGCAAACCAAAATTTTTCTAAAGGTATAACAGAAAAATTTACTTTCAGAAATAACTGATGCGATTGGAAACAACTCTGGTTCTCTCAACTAAAACCGTATTCTGTCTATATTATAAAATACATACATTTATAGACACATAGTATTCTTATATGAGTTTAGTAGAAATTTAGAAAGTTGCCCACAGACAAACGAGCATTTTTTCTTTATAATTATCTTCAGTTCAAGAGATTATTTGCTTGGAGTATATTAACGTGCCTTATTTAATTTAATTTCATATCTGTTTGTTAATCATAGTTTATACTAAAATGTTTATTTATGATGCTAGAAAAAAAAATTATCATGCACTTACATTTACAATTATAAGAGCATGTTTTTTTTGTAAATGAATTTACTTAAAATTTTACATCATAAGACACATCCAGATAATGAGTGCACTTTTTATGATGTTGTTTTCTCTTAGCATTACGAGTTCCTTGTAAATTATTAGTAATATAAAGTAAATTCTTAAGAAAACCTTTTTTAAAAGAAATGTAATAACTCTGCCTTTTAGTATTCATAACTTAGTTACTGACAGAACTCACAAACGTACTTTATGACGAAGAGGATAAATGTTATGATGATGATGATCATCATCAACGTATCATTAAAGATGATGTAAAAAGAATGAAGCATTATGAAGACAACAACGAATTTACATTTGACTTTTAAGTAACAGCAACAACAACAACAGTAGAAATAAAAAGCAGATAAGTCACACTCAAACATTTAAATGAGTAGATTTCAGTAAAATATTTATACGAAAATTTACTTATGTGCTACATTACATTATAAAAAATTTCTTTAAATGGGAAATTTTTCTTTAATATATTTTTTTCAAAATATATTTTTTTTTCATAGATAAAAACTTAAAAATAATATAGTCATATTTAGCAAAGAAATGGTATATTTTGAGAGAATGACTTAAAAGCAATTTTCATATTTAAAAGTAATTGGTTTACATATTTACGGCCGTATCTATAACGAAAAATTAGAAACTACGTATACATCACAAACAACTTTTTGATCACTAGCAAGCTGATTTGGCGAAGCAGAGTGTTGGCAAAGAGTTTATTCATAATGAGTATCCAGCTGCCAATAATAAGAGTTTGATTTTAAGTTAACATGAGTTTAGCAGAATGGATAAAAAATACATTAAAAATGACACTTGTGCTAACTGCATGCTAAATTTTTGTTATAAATACGGCTGTTATTATTTAATTTAAATTTTTTTAAAGCATACACTTTTCCTGTAGCTGCTAAAGGGAAAGAGGTGTAAAGATTTATTAGTCTATTAAAGTCATTCACAATTGTGAACTGATTAAGTTTCAAAAAATAAAATGGACAATTAGGAGGATGCACATGATTTTGTTCTCACGATTTTGTCTAACCAGAGCAATAAGACAATGAATTGATTACTGATACACATTTATAGTTACATATTTTTATTTATTTATATTCTTCTTGTTGGCAAAGAAAAAGGAAAATAAAACTCTTGTTCAAAAAATTTAAGTATCATCATTGGTTTCATATAAGCTTTATCCTGATTATGATTGTCGATTAAGGCCAAATTTAAAGCGACTGATTTGGTTAATAACAAACCAACATCCTTATATAAAAGAAACGCCAAATCGGCCAAGAATATGAAAGCCATGTTCGAGAAAGTATGCAGGAAAACACGAGACAGTCGATTCTTTGCCGCACACAAGAACTTGGTCTTTTGCAGACTTTACCTTGGCGAATTTCGCATCAGGATCACACTGATTAAAAAGCACAAAACTAATGACCACACATAACGCCGTTTGCTTGTGCCCTTAGTGGAAACCCCTATATACAAAAATTATTTGCCGCACGTATTTATGTAAGAGCATTACTTAAGAAAATTGTATAAAATCTTTTGTGTAACTTAACTTTCAATCTTAAAAACTTAGTATACTTTGAGAAAAACTCTCTCCGTTGTCTGTAGTTATGAACTTAAATTTTTAAGCCATAAAGGTTAAATATAACTTTTAATCAAATATAAAACTTATGAAACTTAATGCAATAAAACTTCTTTATATCATTGCAATAAAAAAAACAGGTCTTGTGAAATTTACGATATGCCGAAAAACCTAAAGTGTTAAAAATATAATAAAGTTCTAGTTACTTGTATTTAATATCCAGGGATATGTGTATCTACAAGGTAAAATGTAAATGAGTGCCAGCGTAAAGTGTAACATTTTGTTTAATGAAAAATTAGCACTAGATTTTCAAAGACTGTTGCAAACTACTACCAGCAGTTAACTAGACTCGTGATAATTTTTATTGACAGTTGCATTTATGATTTGGTTATTATGTATGAGAAGCTAAGGTAATAACACATACATATACATATGTGTGTGTGTATACACTCAATATAAAACAACATTTTGCACATTCACAAGCACAAGTACACGTATTTACAGCTCCATAACTGGAATTCATAATGCTTATACTTGTACTCGCATATGAACTGGTCTTAAATGGGGCTTATAGAGGTGTTGAATTGGTAAAGAAGGAAATAATAACAAAATTTTCAAAAAATTTTATGCAAATGGGTTTGTACATTTGTAAATGTATACATGTTAGTATGTGTTTGTATATCTAAAAAACTCATCAAATGTGCTGCTATAACATTTTAAAAAGGGAAGCTGCAATTTAGTAACAAAGGTAATGTAAATGAACACTTGTTACTATCACCAACTTAAAATGCGAGTAAAACGATCAGATGTATGTACATTCATCCATATGTCAATTAGTTATGTTTCGATGTATATGTATGTCTAACTATCCGTTCAAACATTTGTCATAATCATATATTCAAATATTTTTGTGTCCGTAAATATTCTTTATAGACACATGAGTGAAATAGGATTCTTTGTGTTGAAGTTAAGAAAAAAAAAGTACTAAAGCCAATAGGAAATTTTATTAATATTTAAATTTTTGTATTTTTTTTTTATGAAATGAAAAAAACTTGGTATTACTAGAAACTTTTTCAATATTCTTTTTTTTGCCAAAAAATTTTTTTTCTAGATTTTTTTTCCAAAGTAATTGTTTGGTTGAAAATTTAACAAATTCTGAGGTAAGTCGAGTGAAAAATTTCTATTAGGTATTTTACACGCATCGCCATGAATACAAAAATATAGCTGCCAGTCAACTAGTGTCAATTTATATCCGATTTAACTGCAATTTACATTTTTTGATTACTTTTTTTCTTCCGTTATATATCATTTTAAACACAAAACACGAGTGTGTCGGTGAATTAAAATAAAAAGTCCAACAGCATTGAATTACAATTGGAGACACTATGAAAAATGCAAACAGTTTTAATAACCAGTGGAATTTAGATTATAAAAATAATGTAAAGAAGAAGTAAAAGACATAGAAATTGATTTATTAATAACTTCTTAACGTAGATTAGTATCAAAAATTATTTAAAAAAAAAATCGCAAAAACTTTTTAGGAAATAATAGAAACCTATCGAAAAATTTAAGGTTTTCTTAAACAGGTGAGTGGGCTTGTTGTTTGTTGCGGCGTTTTTATTAAACGACAACCACTTATTATGGTATTAGTGGAATGTGTTTACTTTATCAAAAAAACTGATTTTTCATTGATAAATTAAAATATCAATCATAAGCAGGTGCGATTTTTAATAAGATCTCATAAAAGTTGAAAAATGTTAAATTAAACGGCTGAATTAATTGAGTTTTTTTATATCTCAGCCGTTTATGATCCAAATCTGCTTATTTTCAATAGAAAATGTTTCTTTGTGTATTTTGTATAGAGACTATACAAACAGTTCCATTGGACATCTTAGAGCTATGGGAACTTAATTTAAAAATACTAACTCAAATTGAGAGAAGCATGATTTGTAGAACAATAGAATGGTTCTACAAAAGCCAAGTTTATTAAAACAATTTCCAAAAAATTTTTTATATTAAATAAAAGTTAGAGGAACCTATAGAAATTTTTAAAGAAGGAAAAATTATTTAGGAAATTTAGGTTTATTGTGGTACGAACTGTTGTAATAAAAGAAAAAGTCTTTTGGAAAATCTTTATAAAAGAATTAATTTTAAAAAATATTTTTTAAAAAGTAAATTTATTCAAATTTTTTTTATATTTATAAAATTAAGTTTATATAGGAAGTTGCTTGTTAATAAAAAACATTCTAAGTACCGCGTACGGTTCGCAGCTAAGACAGGGTTGTTAACAGGGCGCCACATTTACTAAAAATGTTTCTTTAATAAAAAAAGAAAAGAAAAAACTTTTTAATAACAAGTAAGAGCGCTATATTTGGCGGTGCCAAATCTTATATCTTATATTTTTTTGCCGATATCTCGAAAAAATTTTTTTTTGCTTATATCTCGAAATTTTTTTTTCTCAAAAGGCATGTCTAATTTCTGATTGTTTGATACCAATGACGCGTCCGTACAACATTGGGGGGCTGAGAAAACTTGATTCCAACAGACAGTAGTCGTCTTTTTTGGCTCATATCTCGGTCAGTTATTAAGCGATTTTACTGGTTTCCAATATAAAAAAATTTAAGAACATTTCTGACCGTTTAATACCAATAATGCGTCCGTATGTTATCGGGGGGCTGAGAAAACTGGATTTCAATAGGCAGGCAGACGGACATGGCTAAATCGACTTCCCTATCTATAAGGATTCAGAATATATATACTTTATGGGGTCGCAAATGAATATTGTAGAAATTACAAATGGAATGACAAACTTATATATACCCTTATCGGCTTAGGTGAAGGGTATAAATATTAAAAAAACATCTGCAAAAGAAAAAACTGAATATGTTTATAGGGAAGGGAAAATTTTAAATTTTATCAAAATTATACGTCAAAGAAAAGTTTTTAAACCCAAAATTTAATCAATATTTTTTTTTACATATATTATATTTTTAACAAACTATAAAAAAAATCTAAAAAATTGTAAACATAATAAATGACATTAAAGTCACAAGTAGCCACCTAAGAGAACTGTTGATAAAACAGTAGCTGGTCTTGGAAATGTATTCCGTCAGCCACTTGTTCCCTTTAATAATAAACTTGAATCAAAATAAAATAATTAAAAACATTTTTCATTCATTCAAGAGTTTAAAAACCTGAAAATCGAAATTTTTTCTAAAAATTTTGTTAATAAAAGAAAACCTACCCAAAAGCGTTTGTTAACAAAAAATTAAAAACTTTTTTTATTCGAAATTTTATAAAAATTTCTAAATAATCGTTTTTTTTTACAGAACGGTTTTCATTATCAAAGTTTTTATCGTCAGAAGTTTTTCAAAATTTTTCCTAATATTAAAAAACGCTAACCAATTCACACAATTTCTTTAAGTGTTAATTTTTACCAATTTATAATCTTTTGCACCATTTGTAAAGAGTATTAAACATTCCCTCCCACACAATGTACAACGTACATACATCAGATATTGTTACTAATTTATACTTTAACATTCGTTTAGATGTATTGGTTTTACTGTCAGTGAATGTGTATCTCTGTGCAGCTATTTGTGGGCTAATTCTTTTGTCCTACGTAATTGTTGTGCTTGTTATTTTACATTATTATAGTCTCTTCATTATATTCATTCTGCAAACTCCAAATTGTCATCATTACTTTTATTTAGATTCCCATGGCATTTGATTAAGCCGTGTGTTTTTGTTACCTTTTCTACGACTTTGGCTCCACATGCTTGCTCCTCTTCCCTCTCCCGTTACTGGTTTCTGTTGACTGGTTGCTATTTTTGAAGTTGTTTATAATTGGTTGGACTTATATACTGAAAGGTTATTTCGAAAATGCTAGAGTCAATTTTTGAAATTTCTTTCTCTTGCTGCCATAAATATTTATTGTTAAAACAACATTTCGAAAACACCAACATATACAAGCTTTCAATACGATATATTTGCTTATATATGTGTGTGTGTGTGTGTGTTTGAAGAAGTGGATAGGTGTTGATGTATTACATTACATTGTTACCAAATAAAAATATGATTTATTATCCATTTGTTTTCGTTTTTGGCTACGGTCTGCTACTAATGAATGGCACTGGTCTAATCAATGCACTCGTCATTATCATTACAATCGGGGATTGATTACATTTTTAGCTTAATAATGTTGAATGAGAAAATTATGCTGCATTTTACTTAAACGTAGATATTGCAATTAAAGTATGATATTTTGAATAAAACATCGACCAAACAAATTTTCTATAAATTAATTAAACATTTTTTTTTATCTATGTAAATATGTAAAAATGTATTAAAAATTTTTTTTTGTTTAAATTACCAGTTGTTATATTCTTTATCTTTCTTTTTAATGACATTTGAAAAAGTAACAAAGTTTGTCTTTACAAAGGTAAAATTAAATCAACTTTTCAATTTTTTTAAACATTTTACAGGATAATACAAAATAAAAAACTACTTGCTTTGCCTTTGACTGTAATTTGTTTAACAAATAAATTGCATCTCCAACCAGACATGTGCAAAAAAAAAAATTAGAAAAGGGAAGCAAGTCAAAAAGCCCAAAGTAGCAGAAAGAACATAAAGTAAAGAACAACAAAATATTTAATGACATTAAAGCACTATAATCGGTTGTGTCGAATCTATAATACCCTTCACCAATTACAATATACTAAACAAACGTATGCACATAGCGACAAACAGTTAACTTTATATTGTAATATAAAAGTTTGTGTGAAAAATTTACTAAAACGAGAGGCAGCCGTGGTTTTTATTCTGATTATTTTTTTATCGTTAATAATCAAATTAACTTAATGTTAAAAATATAATTTTTAAAAGAAAACTAACAGCTTAGCCAACTGCAAGTAAATACGTGTGTATGTTCAATAGTTATTAAAGGACTCAGAAAACTTTAGTGTTTAATAAAAAATATATTATAAAAATATTTTTGATATCTTGACTTCCGCAAAAAGAGAAAAAACAAATCTGTTATACCCTTTACTACGTGTATATATGTATGTATGTGTGTATATGTAGCTTACGAACGCAATAAAAAACTTATATTAATTCCTGTTACTTATGGTGTAGGGTGTAATCATACAAAGAAACAAACTTAAAAATATAGTCTTTGTGAAATTAAACACAACTACGAAAGCAAAGACAGACATTTATTATAAAAGTTAAAATTTATAAAAGAGAAAATTTACTATATTCATGTATAAGTATATGGTAGTTCATGTGTGATAGGAATAGAAAAACAAAAACCTAATTATACCGACAAAAAACTACAACTACAAGGAAAATAATAATTACGGTTTAAGAATTATACACAAATACGCACAAATTTACTAGATGAACTCATGTATGTAAAAATTAATTTATTTTTAAATGATGAGAATTAGAAGAAATTAGGTTTTTATTTTTAGAATTGTAATTTTTCGCTTATTATCACCCACCGTTTTACAAGATATGGCGGGTATATTAATTTTGTCGTTCCGTTTGTAACACAAGCATCAAGTGCGACATAAGTATTTGACTTAACAAGTCTGAAGGTCCTTAATTGAATTCTTTTAGGTACAACTATAATTTTCTACTTTTTTTCTTGTTGCTTTTACGATGTTAAATATTTTGTATTTTTCTAGATTCCTAAATAAATAAGCAACAGCACATCAATGAATATAATTTCATTCATTAATATTTTCCATTATAATTAAAGTTGGGCGCCTTTTTTTAACACATCCTGGTGCCAGTGAGTCATTTAAACTTATTCCCACCTTGCCTGCGGGCGGGGAGCGATCGTACTGGCAGACAAACATTTAAGTAATCAAAGTAATTAAGTGGAACCATTATTTACACTTAAAAAATATGTAATTTTTATAATTGTACATATTTTTCTTACCATCTTTCTTTCTTACCCTTTCAATGTACTAGTTTTTTTTCTCTTTGCGTTTTTTTCCTGTGGTATTTAATTTAATTAAAAACAACAATCAAACAACATTTCTTAATTAAAAAGAGTCAAGGACCACCTAATGGGTAAAAAATGTTAAAGAAAAAACTGCTGAGAAGTTTTTGCAAGAAAATAAAAGAAAAAAAGAAACAAACATAAACGTCTTTGGGACATGGACTTGTTTGTGTTCCAACAACAATTAAGCATAAAGAAAAAAGGACACCGTACAATAGGAACCCCATATTGACAGTAAAATTAAAGCTTAATCACAAAAATATTGTGCCTTTTTGCTTTATTTTTTGATGTCCTACCGCACTCACTGAGATAAGTTAAAACAACATGAGATTATTTTAGTACGTCAGCCAACTTTAGAATTTGACATCAGCAGGACTCAGTTGATGATGAAACTAAGACTATTAATTATAGAAAAGGTTGAGTTATCCATATGATTTAATTTTAATTGTGAGTTACGTTGGAAGTTGCGCTGCTGAAAGTAATTATTTTTGCGCTTGCCGAGCGATATATAATTTTTTAAGTTTTCGATATAATATATTGGTACCAAAGACTTTCCTTTGCATTAGTTAATTGAAAAATAATTGCCTAATTCACAACCTTTTGATATGTGATTTGAAGTTGTCGTATAAGTAAATCAGGGATGGAAAATTGATAATATCGTAGTTAGTTTTGTTTATCTTGTTTAGTCTATCCTCTTAAATCACAAGTAGTCGTAGGATTTTAAAAGAAATCATTTGCGGACTTATAGGCTTTTTTGGACTTAGCACATTTGCACTTTGAAATTTCATTATTTTAGTAGGGACTTAAATTTCCTTAAATATGTTTTCTTTTATTTCTGGAATTTAATTTAAGGAATCAGCACTTTTTCCGACTAAGGTAACGATATGTTTTAATGTATATTTTTGAAATATTTATTGTAAATTGAAGTTGTAATAAATTGAGTTTGAAAATCGATGTTTTTTAGTTTAAAGATATATTTTTAACCATTTACATTTGTTACGTTATTGTTTCTAAGCAAATGTATTTAAATGAGTACTAAAATCTAGATTATTAAGTGCGAAAATCCATACAAATTTCAAAATTAAATGACAATAAATGTAAGTTCCATTACGTTAATAGTCAATCTTAATTTTAATGTAAATTGTTTAATAGACTTGTGACTGAGCAGGAATAAATGAATAAACAGATGTACATTTAATCGCAATGACTAGTAACTAAAACATGGGACATCTATTGGCTCAACTGCGTTACAGTTGATGTCAAATAAAAGGGCATAAATTTGACATTTAATTGACATGTTACGATTATTGAAAGGGAATACATGGGAAGCTACACACATACACACACATGCACATATTGCCATATACCACATGGCAAAAGGGGTTTAAAGTATTTAAACATTATTAAATCCTTAAGATTTGCTAACTTAATTAAAGCGTTTGCAAAAATTTGTTTGTTAAATTTATCAAAAATCGAATTGTATATATAGGTACACCTAATTCAGTTTTTACAAGGTTTGAACGATTTTATTCCATTTAGCATGATTCAAAATCTTTAAGGTTTTAAGGAAATTCCCTTTTTGTGGATACAAGTAAATTTCAGCGATGAAAGTGATTTTTACGCTTTCGAAGCAAGCGAATGAGAGTAACTGATGACGACAGCATTTAAATTTATATTCCTGTATTTATGATTATCATTTTAAATTTTTTTAAAATTTTTTTTTACCTTAAAAACTTAATAACCTTATCTTTTTGTTAACAACATAGCTGTATTACATAATTGTATTTAGCTCCTAAACTTGTCATACATATAATTTATATTACTTTACATATCTTTTTGTTTCTTTAATAATTACACCGCGTTGCACACATTCTGTCCTATGAACCAAATATACTTTTTCGGAAAGGGGAGAAAAAATCAAAATGCACGTGTATCGGCGATTTTCATATACACGTCAGAATTTTTTTTTATTTTAAAATATTTCAAAAAAAAAGTTCAGGAAAATCTGAGAATTGATAAAAAATTTTTTTTTTAAATTTGAGTCTGCCTGCAAAAATTCAGCTCGATTTGATCACGGAAAAAGGGTTAAAAATCGACCCAAAGTCTTTCAGTATATAAAGTATAAAGCTCGTAGTGTCCGTCTGTCCGCC